>CAJVSB020000162.1:0-208955 GCA_911865555.2 Thlaspi arvense
TTTGCACCCTGTATGGGTCCCCATCTAGTAGGGTGATGGTGCTAGACATTTTAGATTTTGTTTGTCGGTATGGCTGATATGCTACCGATCTATTATCCGACATGATTGATATGCTGCCGCTGTGATTATTCGGGCATATTGATATGTTGCCATTTTGTTATCTGGGCATATGTTGCCATTCTGTTATCTGGGCATATGTTGTCATTCAGATTACTGGCTGACTGTGCGTCGCCACCTTGATTACCGGCTGATTGTGTGTCGCCACCTTGGTTATCAGCTGACTGTGTGTTGCCAATCTGTTTCCTAATATATGTTATGTTCAGGATTACAAACTCCCTAAATTATGGAAAGTGTTTGTGGAATAAATCTGTTTTTAGTAAATTACATGTTGTATTTGTATGCATGTCCTTTGTTTTCATAAATGCAGATTATTATTCACTGGGTCGATAGACTCACCCTTATTTTTTTCCAGATTCTGAGTACATTGGTTCGATGGATCCTGCTATTTGAGAGGAGTCCGCTTTATCAACTATTTCTATTTAGACTTTATTATTCAGAGTTAGTTATTCTGTTTTATCAGACTTTGTATCCTGGGTTTTAGGATGCTCCATTTGACTGTAAACAGGATTTCTGTCCTGTGATTGACATTGTAGTTAGTGTGGTCTGGATTTTATTTTGAGTTATATCAGACTTCCTGTTTTTCAGTTAAATTAAGCATTTCTGTTAGGTTTGCAAGGTTGGGATTTACTCTAACCCTTGCGCCGGTCACGTATCCGATTTTGAGTTGTGACAAAGTTGGTATCAGAGCTCTAGGTTCTTGTAATCAGTGGCGCAATCGTTCATCTGTGGGGTTCCGATTATGGTGGTGAGCCGACCACCATCATAATCAAGACACTGTAGACAGGCGATTAAGAGTCTTGTTCTCTAAATTCGATTGTCGTTCCAATTCCACTCTCATAATCGAGATGCTATAGAAGGGCAAGTAGGAGTTTTCTGTTCTCTGAATTCAGTTACTAATCTGCTCTTATCTATGTTCTTACTCGTGTCATGTGTGGTTTGAAATCTTTTGATAAATGGACCCTTCATACAAAAATCGTGATCAAGAACTCAATGTCGAGAATTCAGGGACTCTCGAGACACCACGAGATAGGTCACCCTCTTCCGAGATATGGTCAGACAGACAGCCTTCCACGCCAGCACGAGGTCGAGGGCAGGGTGGAAACAAGGCTAGAGGAAGAGTACCTGACCTATCGGCACTTCGGATGGGTTGGCTAAGGTCCTACTTAGTATTCAGAAGACAGATTCTCTTAGGGATTGGACAAGAGTCGATTCACAGGAGTTAAGAGGTCCATGTCGATACTATTATAGCACAGGCAGCCTCAGAGTGTTATCAACATAAGATCAGACTTGATACTCAAGTCATGGACTTCCTTAGGTTTAAGCCACCTACCTTTTCCAAAAGAGGGCCTACGAGGATCCACCGCATTTTACAAACTCAATGGAGGTTATAATTGAGGTGATGAGGTACTATGGTCTGAGGTGTGTTGAGTTAGCCACTTGCAGATTATATGATTTTGTTTAGTCTTGGTATAAGACCACGTTATCTGGAAGGCCTAAGGAGGCAACACCGATGACTTGGGAGAAATTTGTTAGTGCGTTTATAAATAGGTTTATATGGGCAAATAAGAGAAATCAGCTAGTAGCAGAGTTCGAGTGTCTTCGATAGAGAGTTGACATGACAATACCGGTGTATAAGTCTTGTTCAGTTCGAATAAAGGATAGAGAGTTCACGGCGAACCTAATCCTCCTTGATATTTCTGACTTTGATGTGATCTTGGATATAGATTCGTTGGCTTCTTATTACGCCATATTGGATTGCCATACCAAGAATGTGAGATTCAATACACCTAGTGAACCACAATTTATGTTTCAAGATGATTATAACTTAGTTCATATTCGAGTTATATCATTTATGATGGTTAAGCATCTGTTATTTAGAGGGTGTCAGGGATTGTCGTTGATGATAACAAGGTTCAGGTAGTACAACAGTGGCCTACACCTAAGTCTATTACAAAGATCTGTAGTTTTCTTGGCTTAGCTAGATATTATCGTCTTTTTGTGAGAGACTACCCTAAGTTAGCTGTCCCTTTGACTCGGTTGACCCAAAAGGAGGTAAAATTTTAGTGGTCAGATGCTTGTGAAGGGAGCTTCCAGACACTTAAAAGTCGCTTGACTTCAACATCCATCTTGGCATTACCATCAGGGACGAGGAGGCTCTTAGTATATTGCGAAGCTTCTAGAGTGGGCCTAGGTTGCGTACTGATGTAGAACGATTGTGTTATAGCATACGCATCCCAACAGCTTAAGAAGCAGGAGTAGAACTACTCCACTCATGATTTAGAGATGGCCACGATGGTGTTTGCGTTAAAGACATGGAGAATTACTTATATGGGGAGCCTTGTGAGATTTACACCGATCATAAGAGTTTGAAATACATCTTCCAGCAAAAAGACTTGAATCTCCGACAAAAAAGATGGATGGAGTTACTTAAGGATCGTGACTGCACTATCCTACACCATCCTGGCAAGGCGAATGTGGTTACAGATGCTTTGAGCAAAAAATCCATGGGGAGTTTAGCTCACATAGCTTTAGTGAGACGGCCGTTAATAGGAGAAATCCAAGGATAAAGCGAGAGGGCATACAATTGTAGATAGATCGATCTGGGATATTATTAGCTCATATGCATGCCCAGACATCCTTACGCGAGTTCATCAAGATCAACCAATACAAGGATACAAAGTTGTTAAAGATCAAGGAAGAAGTTCGAACTGGGAAGCACGCTGAGTTCAAGCTTGACACAGAGGGGGTTCTAAGGTGTAGTACCCGTATCTGTGTACCCGATGTGGCCGACTTGAGGAAAGCCATTTTGGAGGAAGCTCACAATTCTAAGTATACCGTTCATCCCAGTTCCACCAAGATGTATCAGGATCTCAAGCAGTTTATATTGTGGAAGGGCATGAAGCAGGACATAGCAGATTTCATATCTCGGTGCTCAACCTGTCAGCAAGTTAAGGCTGAGCATCAGCGACTTGCAACATAACTTCAGCAGATAGAGATCCCGAAATGGAAATGGGATCGAATTACCATGGATTTTGTTAAGGGGTTGCCACGAACTTTTAGAGGATTTGATTCTATCTGAGTGATAGTGGATAGATTGACTAAGTCAGCACAATTCCTTCTTGTAAAGACCACTTACCATGTCGCCCGGTTTGCACAGTTATATATAGATGAGATAGTGAGACTCCACGGGGTACCAGTATCTATTATTTCATATCGAGGATCTCAGTTTACTTCTAAGTTTTGGAGAGCCCTTCACGTGGCTTTGGGCACTCGACTAGACTTTAGTACAGCTTTCCATCCTCAAACCGACAGGTAGTCTAAGAAGACTATTCAGATCTTAGAGGACATGTTACGAGCATGCGTTCTGGATTTCGATAGTAACTGGAGCCAGTATTTGCCATCAATGGAGTTTGCTTATAATAATAGTTACCAGTCGAGTATTTAGATGGCTCCTTTCGAGGCATTATATGGTCGACATTGCAGATCCCCGATCGGATGGTTTGAAGTGGGAAAGCTAAGCTATTAGGGCCAGACCTGGTACAAGATGCTATGGATAAAGATCAGCTGATTAGACAAAGGTTACTCTCCACTTAGAGTCGGCATAAGGCTTATGTAGATCAGCACTGACGAGAGTTAGAGTTGTCAGCTGGGGAGCATGTATTCTTATAGATATCCCCGATGAAAGGTGTTATGCGCTTTGGGAAGAAAGTGAACCTTAGTCCACGTTATATTGGTCCATTCGAGATCCTAGATCGTATCAGAGCAATAGCTTATCGATTGACTCTTCCACCTAAGTTTTTCACAGTGCATCTGGTGTTCCACGTGTCTATGCTATAGAAATATTTGCCAGATTCTTCCCATATTTCGACACCACAGGAGGTAGAGCTAGGATCATATTTGTTTTATGAAAAACAGCCCATGGCTATTATCGATCGACAGACTAGGAAACTAAGGTCCAAGGAAATAGTATCTGTGAAAGTACTATGGAGACATCATGCAAAGGAAGAAGCGACGTGGGAACCAAAGGAGCGATGCGTGCAAAATATCCTCATCAATTTGAGACAAAAGGTTAGTTAGCGTTCTTGTATTTCAAATTCGAGGACCGAATTCATTTTAAGGGGGTAAAATTGTAATACCCCTAATTTAGGGTATTTATAAAATTCTATAAACTATGGGCTAAATCGAACAAATCAGGAACTTCAAGGATTAAATCAAAAGAATCCAAACTAGGGGATCAAATCAAAATAAATCTGAAACTTCAGGATTTAATTGAATGAAATCTAGAAAGCAGGGACTAAATCTCAAGGAAGATACAATTCCTA
The DNA here is from genome assembly GCA_911865555.2 of Thlaspi arvense. Classification (NCBI taxonomy): domain Eukaryota; kingdom Viridiplantae; phylum Streptophyta; class Magnoliopsida; order Brassicales; family Brassicaceae; genus Thlaspi; species Thlaspi arvense. The sequence continues at coordinate 4,443 of CAJVSB020000162.1, forward strand.
GATTTCGGATCCATCGGGTTGTTCATCAAATTGGTAACCAAGGATCCGAGCAAATCGACTAAGATTTTCTCAAAACTTTTATAAAACGAAGGACGGGGGCATTGTAAAAGTAAAAACCCCGCAATCAATTCCACGAATTGATGGCAAAGGCTTAGGAAATTTCTCAGAAAGAAAGGGGTCTTGAACCGAACGTGTTTACGGGTTGGAGATCCAAGCAAGATCCTGCCCAATAGGAGTTAGCTTTCCAAAAGTTTTGGAGTAGGTTGTCGTCGCCCGTGCTTTCCGAGCCTAGTCGCATGATTGGAACATCAAATTCCAGGTAAAACTTCAATCCTCATGTGATCCTTTGAAACGGGTTGGGATGAACAGACCCAGAAAGGGATCTGGGTCTGTATGGAATCCAGTTTTAAAAAAATATAATAATAATGATAGTAATAAATCAAAAACAGGCCGATTCACCTAGGAATCGATCGGTTCTCCACCGGTTCAAGGGGCAATAAATTAGTTAATTGATTTATCTAGTTAGGGAAGTTCTGGTTCAATGAGGAAATTACTGTTTTAGCCCCGGTTCAAGGCATTTTAAGGTAAATTACAAAACCGGCTGGTTCAATAGAAACTAGGCCAGTTCACTTGGTTTTTGATCGGTTCATTCCCGGTTCATTATATGACAGTATAAATAATTAATTTAATTAATTATTTAAGACTTGGTTCAGCAAAAATAATTGACTTTTAAGGCCGGTTCAATGCTCTCTTGGCCGGTTCAAGACTTTTTAAACCAGTTCCAAGCAGGTTTAATATTTTGGAAATTAAAACATCATTGGTTTGTGAGTCTAAGTCCAGTTCATGGCTGCTTCACTCTTCTAATGACCGGTTTATTATCGATTTAAGTTTATAATGGTCGGTTCATCATCGGTTCACTTCATTAAGTGGTTGTTTAAGGTCTAAAAATACAGGTTTGATATTTTAAGGAATGGTTTAAGACATTGATACTTGGTTCGTGAAGAATTTGATCGATTCGGAACTTAAATAATTATAGTAAGGGGCTTGGGCATGAAAAACCTAGAAATTGGTTTATTTTTTAAATTTAAAGTATCATTATTGGAAAAATAAATTTAGTCATATTATTATTTCCTAATTCTAGATTGATCACCCGATTCTGGTTGAGCTAAGTCGTCAAGTGTTTGATTTCCTGGTTTTGTCATTCTATGAGTAGTAATGTGCATTTATGAGTCTTTCTGCTTTCCATATTTGAAATAAATCTGTTTTAATTATATCACTGTTTTCTGAAAAGTCTGATTTAAATTCTGTTAAATTATATGACGAAGGACATGCATGTAATTTCTGAATTTGTTTTGGAAACCTGTCTATTACTTATATTTGACTCAGTTTTATATCAGTAAATGGAAATATGCAGTTAAACTATTCTTTAATTTTGGAAAATACTATTTTTGAGGGAGTTTTGAATTTTTGAACAATACAACTAACGGCATTATGCGTTAGGCTGATTTGCACCCTATATGGGTCCCCATCTAATAAGAGTGATGGTGCTAGATATTTCAGATTTCAGATTATCAGTTTTGGCTGATTTGCACCCTGTATGGGTCCCCATCAGCAGGGGTGATGGTACTAGACATTTCAAATTTTTGTTTGTCAGTATGGCTGATATGCTACCGATCTGTTATCCGGCATGGCTGATATGATGTCGTTGTGATTATCCAGGCATACTGATATATTGCCATTTTGTTATCCAGGCATATGTTTCCATTCTGTTATCCGGGTATATGTTGCCATTCAGATTACCGGCTGACTGTGTGTCGCCGCCCTTGATTACTGGCTGACTGTGTGTCGTTGTCTTGGTTATCGGTTGACTGTGTGTCGCTGATCTGTTTCCCGATATATGTTATGTTTAGAATTACGAACTCCCTAAATTACGGATAGTGTTTGTGGAATAAATCTATTTTTAGTAAATTACATGTTGTATTTGTATGCATGTCCTTTGTTCTCATAAATGCAGATTATTATTCACTAGGTTGATAGACTCACCCTTATTTTTTCCAGATTCTGAGTACGTTGATTCGATGGATCCTGCTATCTGAGAGGAGTCCGCTTTATCAACTGTTTCTGTTTAGACTTTATTATTCAGAGTTAGTTATTCTGTTTTATTAGACTTTGTATTCCTGAGGTTTTAGTATGCTCCATTTGACTGCAGACAGGATTTCTGTCCTATGATTGGCATTGTAGTTAGTATGGTCTGAATTTTATTTTGAGTTATATCAGACTTCCTATTTTTCAGTTAAATTTAGCATTTCTGTTAGGCTTGCAGGGTTGGCATTTACTCTAACCCTTGCACCGGTCACGTATCCGATTTTGGGTCATGACAAAAATATAAGAGAATTACTTTTCAACAATATGTGTAATAAATTCTATTTTGGTTCTCACAAATTTCCGCATATAGATATATACCCAATGTAAATTCCTTTGTGAACTTCTTAAGTAAGAAAATGGATCAAAACATATATGGCCATATGCAAGACTATCATGGATATCTCAGGTCAAATGACTACTTAATGTGCTATCATAAATATATAGAATTTCTTACAATCCAATGCTGCTTCCTAATGAAATCCTCTAGGCAAAGTGACGTGCAAATTTTAAATTACTTACAAATGCACGAATCATTTCTAGTAAGCAGTAAATTCACTCCGAGATTATCTTCACGAGAAAATTGAATGTGATTTATTTTAACAAGTTAGAATTCTTGATTTAAAAATAATGATGTTAGAAATAAAAATTCATAAACTTAATTAGTTCAAAAGAAAACAAGTTTGTTGGATTTTAAAAAAAGAGCAATTTAAAAATAAAAGAAAAAAGTGAATAAAGGTTTTTATCTCAACAGTAGAATTAAAGTAAGTTTTAATCTTAGTTGGGCTCTAAAGATTAATAATCAAATGGACCAAACTTTCTAAACGATTTAGATAACAATCCAAGTTGGCCTATTGAAATTATTGCCAAATTCTATCCAATTATTATCCCTAGCTAAGCTAGCCCCTTAAATTAAAAAGTAAAAATTGAGTCAATTAAGCACAAACACCAAAATTATATAACTAAGTTATTCATATAGAGTAAACGCATAAAGTTCATAATTGAAAAACAAGATAAAAGAGAGAAAGCTATAACCTCAATTTGTGTGGATCCTCCTGGGGAAGCCGAGGACTTGTAGCAAGGTTCTTGATCCTCCACCTAGCTTTCTTGCCTGGCTTGTGAGTTAAAGAAGACTCTTCCAATTGTAGCCTTGAGTTGGCTCAGAGTTGTATTGGTGAAGCTTTAATGTCTTCTCCTTCTTGCTTGTACTCTTCACTTGCATTCGAAATCAGTTCATGTCAAAGGTGTCGGCGGTGGATGGTGAAAGGTTTGGATTGTAAAGAATGGTTGGTCGATAGGAAGAAGGAAAGGTAAAAGGGCTGTCAACGCTCCTCCCCTGAGAAAGAAGCGATTATGGGAGGTTGTTTTTTTTACCAAGAGCACAAACGTCCCTTTTTATAGAATTTGGCAACCTTATCTTCAATCTTTAAGCCTTATCTTTATTAGCCACTTGAACTGCTCAGAGGATATCCAAATTGTAAAGATTTGTCCTTAACAGGACTCTGTAATCAGTAGGCATGTCGTCAATCAAAGCTTCATTAAACCGACAGCTAGCGTTGCAAGAATGTCCTCCAACTTGGCTAGGGTTGTCTTCAAAAAAGAGCATCCTATTAGAGCCTTTGTCCAAGGAACTTTCAACCAAGCTTCCTTGACTTTAAGCTACTGTTTTGTCCTTCAATTTGCTATAGAAATCCACCTAAAAAGGTCGGCATTAAGGTTCATATCTACCTGCAAATCTTATCCCTAAAAAGGAGAGAAGATTTGAATATTAAAATTCAAATTTGTACTCAAAGTGGCCATAAAGTGGACCAGGTTTTTATGAGGAAAATTTAAAGTATTTTTAGCAAGAATCGACCAAGAAGCGCTTAATGATCAACCAACTAAAAGAGAGTCTACTTTGGATAGAGTTTTCAAGTGTAAAGGTTTTCCATAAGAGTGCTGAAAATCTGGACTATGCTTCTAGGCATACTGTTTGGGCCAATTTAGGATGTCTTCCTTGCTGAATTATCTGTGTCCAAACATGAAAATTATAAACCTATCTCTTAATGAATCTAACCTTTTTGAATCAACTCAATCTGAAATTCCTAGTCCAAATTATGAGAATTTTTCTCAAATTGGTTCAGAGTTGGAAAATTAATTTGTGCAAAATTGCAACCTCCTTCACTTAGCCTCTTTTGCTGCCTTTTTCTAGTACTTTTTCTCTATTAGTCAATTTTCTTACATCACAATAAAAATACCTCAAAGGAAAGGGTTCTAAGTGCAAAATGGACTAAAATAGGCTTAAGAACATAGCAAGTAATTTGGTCAAATAATGATTCATCATGGAATGGTTCAGTCAACTTTTTCTCGAACAAACACCCACTTGCTAGAGCCAATTATAATGTGACATTCAAAACCAAGTTTGGAATCTACAATCTTAATGCTTAAATATGCATCACAAACTTCATGCATGATATGCATATTTTAAGAAAATTAAAACTTAAAGAAATTAATTTATTTTTGCATGACCACAACCTTGAAAGGCCTAAAGAAACTTCAGAAAATATTAAAAGATGAAATTTAAAAGATAGTCAAAAAAAATTAGAGAAAACCAAAGTTAGAAAATAAAAACCCTAACTTATATTAGATTCATAAAATAAAAATTTATAAAAACCTAAATAAATAAAATTATGAAAAACTTTTAGTAATTTAACCTAACTCAAACCTAGAGTTTAGGGGATTAGAGGGGTATTAGAATGGTTATTTAGGGTTAGAAATGGAATTAGAATTTAAAAAGGACATAAAAGTGAATTTTGGATATGTGGAGGGGCATTTTGTTCATTTCTTTGGAGAGGTTTTGCCGACTTATTGAGGGAGTATAAAAGCCCCCAAGGGCTCTAGAACAAGATCATTTGGTTGTGCAAGCTAGGAGCAAGAGAGAAGAAAGGAAGAAAGGAGAAGTAGAAAGGGAAGAAAAAATAACAAAAATCTAGAAAAAAAATTGTTTTATGTAATTTTTTTCTTGCAAATTTTGATGCTATACCTTTCTTTCATTTACCGAAGAAAAATAGAGTTTTTGAAGGCATTAAATTGCTGAAATCCATATGGACCGAACACTCTAGAAAGAGAAGAAACTTATAATTTGCTTGTTTTGAGTGAAAAAACTTATAAAAATCTTGTGTTAGCTTGAGAATTGTTGTTTCTATTAATTAATATGAACTTTCTATACTGGTTATTAGGCTAGAACTAAGATAAAGGAAAGGAGGGCATCCTGCAGTAAGTCCAGCCCCACAGGTTTAGCTTCTCCCATTTCAAACCATCCAATAGGCGATTTACAACATCTCCCATATAGTGACTCATATGGTACCATCTGAATACTAACTTGGTAGCTGTTGTTGTAAGAGAATTCCACTAAAGGTAAAAACTAGCTCCAATTTCTCTCAAAATCTAAGACACATGCCTGTAGCATGTCTTCTATGGTTTGTATAGTCCTCTCGAACTGCCCATCTGTCTAAGGGTAGAAGACAATACTCAAATCCACCCAAGTTCCCAAAACTTCCCAAAAAGTTTTCAAGAACTAAGGTGTAAACTGTGATCCTCAATTAGAAATGATAGACAAAGGCTTTTTTAATGATCATATATGTCCAATAAAGGCCACACTATCAAGCCAAAACTTACACTTAGAAAAACTTGACATATAGCTGATTCTCTCTCAAAGTTTGCAAAACCTCTCTTAAAGGTACTTCATGCTCTATCTTACTCATAGAATATACTAAGATGTCATCAATGAACACGATCACAAAGCGATCCAAGAAAGCCTTGAACACTCAGCTCATCAAATCCATGAATGCGGCTAGGATATTGGTTAAACTAAAAGACATTACTAAGAATTCATAATGCCCATATCGAATACAAAAGGCAGTCTTAGGAATCTCTTCTCGTCTAATCCTTAACTAGTAATAGCCCGAGCGAAGATCAATCTTGGAGACACAACTCACCTCATGCAACTGATCAAATAAATCATCAATTCTAAGTAATAGATGCTTGTTGCACACTATCATCTTGTTAAGTTATTTTAATCTACACATTGCAATGTCCCATTGCTTTTCTTCACAAATAAGACAAGAGCACCCCACAAAAAAGTGTCGGACCTAATAAAACTTTTCTCCAACAGATATTGTAATTGCTCCTTCAACTCCTTAAGTTCTCTATGGAGGCCATGCAGTAAGGGTATTGATATAGGTTGTGTGCCAAGAAATAGATCAATGCAAAACTCAATCTCCCTCACATAAAGAATCCTGATAACTCCTCAAAAAAGATGTTAGGAAACTCGTTGACTACCAACATCCTTTCAAGACTAGATCCTTTGGCCCGAATACCTAGAACCATAGCCAAAAATCTGTAACATCCCTTACTCAACAATCACTATGCCCTCAAGAATAAAATACACAAATGGAAGACATATTATAGTCACCTTAAAATATCAATGATGCCTAACTAGACAAATTAAAGCTCACAATTTTAAGGTGACAATGAAGTGTGGCATAGCAAAAAGCTAGCCAGTTCATCCCTAATATCATGTCCAATTCTATCATATCCAGAAGAATTAGGTCAATGGTGAAATCCCTTCCTCCGATAGTGATCAAACATGATTTACACACATAAGTCACATGAACAAATTCCCCCAACTAGGGTGGCTATAGAAAAAGGGTGGTCTAGCAAATCAGGTAATCTGCCAAACTATGTAGAAAAACGTAAAGATACAAACAAATGGGTGGATCTTGGGTCAAATAGGGCATAGGCTTCATATGAACAAAATCGATATCGTACCTGCCACCACTGCATTGGATGCCTAAGCATCCTGCTAAGTCAAAGAATAGACACGAGCTAGGCCATTCCCTACCTAGCCTTGATCTTTAGCACCCGAACCTCTATCTCGAGGAACAGGTGAATCCCTCATATGCCACATCTAGTAAGGTGAGTTGACCAAATTGATTGAGTAGATTCTTGCACCTTAAGCTACAGACAATTCATAATCAAATGGCCCTATTGGCCACACTTGAAATAAGTTCTAGACTCCCAACAACAACATTCGACATGTGTCCCTTTGCAAGCAAGAGGACCAAGGCTGACTCATCTATCTATACCCACTCTGACTAGTCCAACCCCCATTCTTAGGCCCATTCCACTACGTAATGACACTCGCTAAAGAGTGCCCAATATGAGATCCACCAAAGTAAGAAACCCGCTTATGGCCATGAGACAAAGACCCTTTATGAGAACTAGAACCATTACCAAAAAATCCTACTATTTGGGTCGTCTTATTCATTCCACTAAAAACCTCTTATGAAAGTCACATCATCTCAAAAGAACAGGTCACAACCATAGCATGAGCATAAGTGAAAGTCCCCAGTAAGAAGCCCAAGCCTAAAAATAAAGGTGTAACAAACCCCTAGTGAACCTTGTGGCTCATGTAGCCTCATCAGTGACCAAATGGGAGCATAATGAAAAGGTTTGGTGACCTGTGCATCATATTGCAGAACATTCATGTCTTATGTCTGAACTAGCCACTCAAACTCTCCAGAAAACTTGGCTTGCCTGGTGCTAGGTAAGAATCGCTCCGTGAACACATAGGAAACTCATCCCACATCAGGGGTGCTAAGCCACTAGGTCTCTCTCGAAGCATACTTTCGTACCAAGACTAGGTTGTGCCCCACAACCTATAAGTGGCCAATTCCACCACCTCGTGCTAGGGTAGGCAAGGATCTAAAATGCCTTAAGTAGCTCACCCAAGAATTCCTAAGGATCTTCATTCGCATCTGACCTCGAGAAGTTAAGGGTCTTTAGCTTTAGAAAATCACGAAAGTACTCATCCGTGCCACCACTCGGCTAGCTCTATTTAGCTACTATTGGGACAATCATCATGCTAGGTAGATCACTAGGAAGCGTCTCTTGTCTTGCTGAGCCAGCCATTCAACTTATCTATTGTCCCAAAAGGCAACCCAAGAAATGGGTGAATTGAGTTTTTTTTTTTTGCAAAAGCTAAGTATGAAAAAAAAAATGTAATAACAAAAATTGAATCAATTAAACTTATGCAATTCAACCAAAGAAAATATACAACAATTTTAAGTAAAATAAAGAGAGTAAGGATAAGAAGTGCAAACTCTTTTATAGTGGTTTGACTTCATATCCAAATTTACGTCCACTCTTTCGAACTCCAATTGGTCAAGCTTCAACTATATCCCGTGCACTTGAAGGATGTAAGAAATCCCAATTACAAACAAAACTTTTGATTTTGTGAGCTTTAAATACCAATACAAATTGTAGTGAAAATGAAGTAGAAATGTAGCAATTCCTCTTAATTAGGATTAGCTACTACTGATGTACAAAGTAATCTCACTTCAAAGAGGCACTCTCAAGAATAAAACAATTGGTCCTAAGCACTCTTTGTTCAAGTAGTAAATAATATAGTACAAAGAATAAGAGAAAGAGATATAGGAGACTTTGAGAGCTTTTTCTTGAATACTTCTCCCTTCAATCTATGCTCTTTTTGTAGATAAAATCATCAAAGAGACGTTGGAGAGACGTTGGAAAACTCTTGACCAACACAGCACATAGGCTTGTTTTAAAAATTCACAAAAATATATTCTAACATTCAAAAAATCCTAAAAAAATTCTAAACACTCTGCAATGAGTCTACTTTTAAAAATAAAAGAACTATTAGATAATAACCAATCGTTTGAGAGAAATGGTCTATTTTCTAAATACATGCTAAACTGAAAACTGCTTCTGTTAGAATTTGTTAGACAACTTCAAAATTATCTACAAACTAGAATTCTCAACCAAAAATAGTAAATTATATTTTTGAAAAGCTCATAATGTCTACTTTTATTAAGTTAGATTTGTATAAATTAAATATTTATATTTTAAGATATAACTAAAAAACTGCAGTATACTCATTCTATCTACTGACAGTGTGACTCAACAGAATGACTGATTTAGAAAAATTGTATTTTCTCAACTATAGGTGCAAAACGTGCATGTAATATATCAATTTAAAATTTAGCACGTCTATTTTGCAAGTAAAATAAAATTAGAACTTTAGTAATACTATAACATATATTTTACTATTTAAAGATCATATAGTGCAAATTTCAATATTGGCTTTTTCAAAACATAATATATGAAATTGATATAAAAAAACCGTTTTAATATAGAAGAGTATATGAGATAAATTATACATCAAAATAAAAATATTTGAGTATAGTTTCATATAAAATTAACTTTACTATTTTGAAATTTTATATAATAAGATATGATCAATTTACTATATATATGTCTATTAACAATTTTACTATCTTTAAATAATAAACTTGACAATATAATTTGTCCATATCATCCATTATAAATGTAAACATATAACAATTTTAATTTGTTTTATCATTATCAAATATATATGTAAAACCTTAAGACTAACACTATCTAATCTACCATGGCTTGTTAGACTCTCGCTATAGTCATCATCTGTTGGAGTCCCTAAAGTACAGCTATAATGTCAGTTAGAACATTTGAAGTAATTGAAGGCGAGATTGCATCTTCCCCCCAAGCAGGCATTTTAGTCAAACTACTATTCCTACTATGGCCTCCACTATGACTTCGGTCTCTACCATGACCCCTCCCTCTAACTATAGGGAGGGTGGTCTATCTACCACTAGGTTAGGCCCCTCAAGAGTCTCATTTGGTCAGTGTGAACTTGTGCCAAAGGGGGTGCCAAAGGCAACAAATCTTTCTAACAAAATAATATAAGAATAGAGTACTTTCATGAGAATACAAGCCAAAGAATAATCATTAAGAGCATGTGGAATAGGAAATGTAAATTGTAGTAGGGAAGGAATAGAAATAAACATCCTAACAAGACTTTAATAGTCTCTTGATTATGAGAATAATCGACTACATAATCACAATTATGACACAATCAAAGAAATATGCTCCATTGGTGATAGATAGACTTAAGACTCTGATACCAACTTGTCACATCCCAAAACTAGGCATGTGATCGGCACAAGGGCAAACCCAACAACCTTAATCCACCTTAAGAATCACTGTGTAAATTAATTTAAGTATGGAATTTTTCCAAAAATTTTCGCAAAGTTTTCCTTAAAAGTTGGACATGAGCCAAAAACTTAGACTTGTCAAAAATCATAATTATGAATTTCTAACAGTGATCCCAGACAATTTATAAGTCATTAAGGAAAAATTTATATCAATAAGCACAAAATTATTCAAAATAAGACCTTTCTGTTTCAATGGAATTAACTCGAATACAAAATCTCAAAGTGTGCAAAAGATAGATATGATACAAAACTTATCGAATAACTAGACACGAAACAAATGCCTACATTAAATGTTAGGCTCAGTATAAGAGTCTAAACCCTCAAAAATCAAGTAAAGCCGGGAAGAAGGTAAGCGCTAGGATCTGAAATGTTAAAAGAGGAGCGAGTTCAATAACTCGATAAGCAATAATACGTATTCTCAAACATGTCTAGATAAGTATCATATCAAACACTTTAAAAAGTCTTTTTCTAAACACTTTGAGTTATTAGTATAAAATAGATTAAGAACCTCATACACATCACAATAAATCACATAATCTGATAATGGTATGGGAGTTTTACTATCACATAATTAGGCTCTAAGGCCTTCAATCATATCATTTTCACAATGTTCACATTCAAAATCTAATCCGTACATGTGGCCATACTCATCGCTTCTAACTAAGATCTAATGAATGTGCAATAAGGCTACTAACACTCCTACTAGCTGAGTTATAAAAGAGTCTCCTAGCATACTGAATCACATTCAAATTAGGTAATCGATTCCCTTGTCAGAATTTAGCAAAAAAATACACATTTGTCGAATTCTTTGCATTCACAAAATACAATCATCAATTTTAATTTATATGTAAAACCCAAGGTAATTTAGAATTTCAAAGACTCATTTTTCAAGATACTTGTCCTTTTTTTGTCATTGGAAAAATCAAATCATATCAATGCAAGTAGATCAAACAATTTCTGAAACACATCAATTTCTTTTGAAATCATTGAGCATAATAGAACATTGAAACTAATATGCATATTAGTTATATGGAAAACTTTAACAAAATACATATCAAGGATAAGCATTATTACTCACAGTACTACTCGTAAGCAAATAATCGGAATTTATATTGTCACACGATCCTCAATATCAAAAGCAATCATTCCAAAGAAGCTATACAACCAAAGAAAAATACATGTTTAGATGTTACCCTCCACCCCCACAATAGGTCTTTAAGCTAGGGTTTCTTTTTATAACCCATTTAACTACTTTAAGCTTTGTTAATCTTAATACATATATATTCCTAGGAGCGTTGCTAAGATTGAAATTATCCCCTATAGTGTAACGACAAAAGAGGTAAAAACAACCCTTAGTTGGATTAATAGAATTTTCTCAGGGAGTTCCCATTGACCCCCCTACAATATGAAATATGTCTCCTCAAACTAAGTTATTCCCTTGGCAGTTTAAAGAAGTCTCCAACTCTCTCTCTCTCTCTCTCTCTCTGTAATATTTCAAATACAACTTGCAAACACGAATACCATGTGGTTACCCACACTATTTCTCTACACCCAAGTCATTATCACCCCATCCACACAATAACTTTGAGAAAACAAAGGAAAGGGAAAGCAGGTTGACTCACTATAGTTGAAATCGTAGCCCTAGAAAGAGAAAGGGAGGGAAGGCAAGCAAGAGGGCCTCCCAATCCATCACATCTAAGCTTAAAAAGGATGGGAGGGGTTTATTACTGAAGAAGAGACCCAGAAAGGGGTGGTGTACCTTACCAAAGCTGAGTTGAGCTAACTAGAGCTTGCATTGGTGATAACATGTCGCGCAAGAGGTAGAAGAGGAAGGACAGAGAGGAGATGGAAGAAGGGGAGAAAACTTACTATGGCCATTGAGCTTAGAAAGGAAGTCATTTGCAAAAAGAGGAATAGCAGACAACCCTTGTCCAAGTGCTGAAGGGTAAGAGCTACTTAGCTTCACATCTAAAGGGCCAATTTGCCAAATAGAGGAAGGAAAAAGAGAGAAAAAAGGGGGTAGGGTGAGCGACAAGGCTAGAGTGGCTGAAGACGGTGCACGACAAGGACAGCATGAGCGACTAAAGGTGAAGGAGTAGAAAGGATGGAGAAAGGGAAGGGAAAGAGGAAGGACAAAGGGGAAAGGGTGGCTGGCAGATCAGTAAGCGGTAGAGGCTATTGATTGAGAGTAGCATAGACGAGGGACAACAAGTGGCTAGGGAGGATGAAGGAGAGGAAAAGGAAAAGAAAGGGAAAGAGAATAGAGGAATTTAGGGCTTGTAGAGGATGAAGGAGAAGAAAAGAAAAGGAAAAGGAAGGGAATAAAGGAATTTAGGACTTGCAGGTGCAAGATCCTTTTTCTTTTTTTAACACACATTCACACTTTAGTCCCTTACGTTCTCTCCTGTCACCAAAATGACCCCAATTTTTTAATTCCTTCATTTATGGACTTGAAACCAAAAAATCAATTACATATAAGGATGGGGTGTTACATTCATATCCAAAAAATCAGGCATATTTGTTTTAGTGTCTAATAATTAGATCCCTTTCCTGGTCCCAGCACTCTGAGCAAGTAGAGCTAATTTCTAACACTACTAGAAAAAATGCTATTAGTGACTGCAGCAATGGGTCACTAATTAGTGACCAATTAGTGACCTAGTAGTGACTGACTAAGGCTATGTTTTTTGAAAAAAAGTAATAACCGATTTGTGACCGGATTTGTGACCATAGACACTACGGTCAGAAATCGGTTACAAAGTTAGCGACCGCTATAGGATTAGTTACAAAAGAGTCAGTAATTAGTGACCGAATATGAGGCGGTTATAAAATGAGTCACTAATTAATAACCCTCTCTTGCTGGGTCACAAAGAGGGTCACAAATTTGGGGTGGGCCTTTACAGTCGGTCACTGATTAGTGACCCTCATTGCGGCAGTTACAAATAGGTTACTAATTACTAATCCCGAATTTGGCAGCTAGAAAAAAGGGTCACTAATTAGTGACCCCCTTTAGGCGGTTACTATTGGGGTCACTACTTAAAGGAAATGATCCTTTTATTGTGGTCACTAATTTGTGACCCCTTTTCTCAGTTACAATTCGGTCAATAATAAATTCTTTTTGTAATTAAATATTTAGCTCACCAAGTGGGAAAAAATGTGGTTACGAGCATATATCTGTTCAGTTACAAGTATACCTCTATCTATGGAATTAAGTGGTTGACTAGTTCAATTATGAGCAGAGTTTCATGGAGTTACAAACACAGACTTATTAGATTACAAGAAAAACTTTGTTTCGTTACAAGCAGGAAATATATAGAGTTGCAAGCAGGGACCTTTATAGTTACAAACATATCTACTCGCTCAGTTATAAGTAGAGACCTATATAGTTACAAGCAAAGACTCATTCAGTTACAAGCAGAGACCTATATAGTTACAAACAAGAACCTTTATAGTTACAAGCAAAGACTCATTCAATTACAAACAAAGACCTGCATAGTTACAAGCAAAGACCCGTTCAATTATAAGCATAGCCCCGTTTACTTGCAAGCAAAATACAATGACTATTTAGCAATTTTATCAAAAGTGAAAATTTGATATTTTGTTAACCAAATACCTATATAGTTACAAGTAGAGACCCATTCCGTTACACGCAGTCCTCCATTCAGTTCAAAGCATAACTCCTTCAATGTATTCAATTATATGCTTGAAAAAAAATATGTAAAATTTAGATCTGTACAATAACCAATAAAGAATATTTGCACAATTGTTTTCCTGGATCTATAAAGTATGTATAAGCTTAACCAGCAATCAGTAATTGTTTTCATGCATCTATGTCCTATGAGTAATTACAAAAAAAATTGCAAGTCATTAAAAATTCTTCATATTGCATGTCCACTAGAAGCTGTTACAGTCTCTTATTTTCCCATGATAGGCAATGCGAAGCTCAACTCAAACTAATTTGTCCAAACCTCAGCATCCTTGAGTAATTTCTCCCGGTATTCATTTCTAGGGTGTGTCATTTAGTCACATATATATTGTTTTCTGAACTCTCGTATCATGGCCTGTAGAAACGTATCAGATTAAAATTGAATGCACTATCTTATACAAATGATCATAGTAGTGTTGTTGTGATCAGTCACTTACAGGAGAATACTTAGGTATTGGTGCATTATCCCAAGTCTGGTTGTATCTCAGTACATACACTCCGCAATCACAATTGCATCCACTTTTTAAACATGAAAAATATGGCGAGACATTATCTGTTCCAATTAATTTAATTCTATATCCACCCGTTTGATTACAGAGGAGATTGACATATTCCAAGTTGACTTGGTTATCTTCTAGGGATCTGTGGCCAAATTCTTGTAGGAATCGTGAAATTTCGTCGCCTAGGCAAAAAGACATACATATCATTTGGATGGTGAAGAGGATAGTGTAGTGAAATCTATGAATATGTTGTCAATAACATAATACCGTGAACTGGTCGAGTTTATGTTTGGGCTTGCTCCGTTCATCTTCATGAAATTTAACACATATACTGTTCTACTTGCAGAGGACAGTGCGTAATAGCTCCAATGCTTTTGTAGAGACAAGGAGTAAAAACCTATAATAATTATAAAATTTCAATAACTGTACAAAGATATAAAAGTAACTAAACAGTAATATGCTTGTAAGTAAGCATACATTATTACAACCATAATTAAACTTACCCAATTGAAGATGTCATATCTTGTTACAATTTGATCGAAGACACTCTCTACGAAAGTGGTATCTTCGGAGTCCCTATCGAAATATACAATTACGTTATCCTACATGAGAAAAAAAATTGTTATCCACTCATCAAATTATATTGAAACTACTGACTACAAATAAAGTATAAAATTCTCACCATAAAGAAAATGTAGAGCTACAACATCATTTTCTTGTAATTGTTGGTGATTCCATAGTGTTGCAGCAAAGATGACAACATTTTGAAGACTTTTAAATTTTGATTTATAACGCAAGTATAGGAATTCGAGTGATGACGATATCTTTGGAGAGTCACCGTACTGCTATAATTTCAATTGTTCTAAAAATTGCATGAGATATTCTTACGAGTTTAGAACACTTTCGATGCTGTAAAATTTTTTTTAGAAATCAAAAGTAATTTTTATACAATGTTTTTGAAATCCCTTTAGTTTTGGTACCTAAATAAAGTCATAATTTTTCAATTTTAATTGAAATGAGGTTATCTTTGAGTGAGTTTGCAAGAAATCTAACTATAGAAAGCCCATTTTGCGATTCAATTTTTATAAGAAGTTATGACATAGTAATTGTCCAAACTTTATTTTTAAAATAAAAGTGTTTTCCAACACATCTTTTCATATAGTTTTGCAATTTGAAATCGGAGTCTATTTGAGATATTTTACTAGAATTTTCACACACACCTTTCAAATTCTCTATTCCATCTTCAGTCATTCTTTAAAATTGCAAAAAACTCGAAACTTTGTTAAAATTGCAAAAGTTTCAAATCAATTTTTATTTGCAATTTGACCATTGTCAGTTTTAATTTTATTGTACTCTCAATTCTTTTCAAATGAATCCACTTCCTTTCTTTTATATTCAATTTGATCCCTTTTGATTTTTATGTTTTATCAACTCCAAGCTTCTTTCAAATTCAATTATTGCCCTAACTTTTTTTCTTGTATGCAGTTAACATCCTTAATTAAATTCTAACATTCACTTTTCCATTCCCTTTGTACAAATGGCTTACCTTTATTATTGGGAAGTAAGAGATTAAACAGAATGATTTGATTGGGCGTTTATGCGCTTCAGACTAATGAGTTTAACGGATACAATAAAGAAAACTTTAAATGTGTTTAAGTTTTTTTTTTTAAAAAAAAAAAAAAAAAGAAGCAGCCTGCTTGGTTTGCAAAAATGTTTTTTTATTTTTTATGTTTATTTCTATTTTTTGAAAAAAAAAATTTATTTTTTAAAATTTTGAAAAACATATTTGGTTTAGTTTGGTGTTTCCTATTTTCAAAGAATGAAAACAAAAAAAATTGTTTGGTTTGTCCATTTTTAGTAAAATGAAAATTGTGATTTAATTGAATAAAATCGATTTTAGGACTTCTAATAAGGGTTCAAGTAAAGCAATCAAAAGTTGTGGACTTTGAATTGAGGCATAATGAGTTTAAAGACTAGATTTAATAATAAAGAATCGTTGAAAGACAAAACTAAAAATTGATAAAATTTTAACCAATCTTCTTCAATATCACAACTCAACTGTGAGGATCGCAATTGGTGTTAGAAATGATATTACTATTTCTAGCCAATCTCAATTTTATTAAAATATATAAGTGTTGGATTCTTTGAAAATTACGATAAAATCTTCTCAAAAAATTGGATATATCCAAATTTTATATCCTGTCAATATTTCCATAAAGTTTCTACAATATCCAATAGGCAGTTTCATATTGTTATTCAACTTAATAATATAAAAATTACCAATTAAAAATATGATATATAAAAGGATCCTACCTATGGTTCAATTTTAAGAGTTTTAGGTCTGTTGAATCTAGTTCTAAGGGTTTCACACTGGTTATTGGACCAGTTCAGTCTAATTTTGAGAAATATTAAGCTAGTTCAGTTTGATTTTGATGATTATTAGATAGGTTCAATCTATTTTTGTGGTTTATTTGACTAAACCATACTAAATCTAAAGTTTTTATAGCTAGTTCAATGGTATATATGTCTAGACTGGGCCAATTCATTTGTGTTTAATGATGGTTCAAGCTGTTTCAGTACTATTTGAACCAGGTTCTAGTTAGTTTAAAAGTATTTAAGGCCAGTTCATGCCAGTTCAAAGGTAATCAAGGCCAGTTCAAAAGTATTTGAGGGAAATTCAGGTTAGTTTAGAGGTAATTAGGAACATTCAGGTCAATTTAGAGATATTTGAAGCTAGTTTGAAGATAATTTAGACCAGTCTAATTTAGTTTAAGAGTTTTTACCTGAAAATGGCTTATGTTATATATAAATAAATACATACATACATACATACATACATACATATATATATATAGTAAGAAATTAACAGATATAAAATTCTTATCCTTTACATGCTTCTTGTACATTTCATTAATATGCTACTTAGGCTTAAGAAATACATGCAACAACGGTACAGACAGGACAAGCCCAAGAATTTTTTGTAAAAGATAGGTGAATAGCATTTCTTCTGATCTTAGATTTTATGAAAATGAATTTTTATTACAAACATAATGTGTTTCCAAAAGTATATATTTTAATATGAAAATGGAAACAAAATAACCTATGTTTTGTTTTCCAGTAATAATTCATGGTGCTTGACACTTAATTTTAGTACATTAGGTAGTCATACGAACAATGGCAGATCTACATGACTTTAGGCCCAATAGGGGTCTTAAACACTGTAAGCAATGTAAATTTGGCTATGAAGTGACAAACCATAGTGCAAGTTACTAGATTTTTGCCTTAATGAGTACCAAATATTCTTATATTTTATAACCCTATAATTTTGCTTGCTTTACACACTAGATCAAAGTTATATGCTATACAGATGAAGTTTATGAGTTGATCTATGTTTTATGTTATGGCATGGATTTTTATGTTGCGGTACAACAAAAGCTAAATTGTTTCTCTATGATATTATTTCATGATTTTAAAGTTTAGAAATGTTTAAATGAATAATATTTAGATATATCTATAGTTGTGGAACTCTATCTGCTCCCACTAAGCTTGGTTTGTATACTATTCACTACGACTATAGTCTCATCCCATTTTTATCATGCAGATACAAAGTTGGATTAGTTAGTGTGTAATAGTATATCATCATTTGCATTAGAGTACTTAGAGTGGACTAGTCAAAGGTTGGGCTGGTAGTTGTTTTTTTATAGTTAAAGATAGTGTATAGTTTGTTTATGTTTAGTGACATGAGAGTGGTTGTATAAAAGAGTATTGTAAGATATTGTATTACGACAGATAAGGTGTGACAGATAGAGGTCCCTTGTGGTCATTTTTACTTTATGCATATTAGATGTGGTTATATTAAGTTTATATGTTGAGTTTGAGAAATTAATAAATTTCTAGATTTAAGTTAGGTTGAGCTAAATGTGATAAGGGTTATAGTGTTCAACATTCTTCTATGTGTTTTAGGTACAACAAAGTGTTGGGCACTATCCCACTATCACACCGCACTCGGTAACTCAGGAGTGAGGTGTGACAAAAAGAAGGAGAAGAAGAATATAACAAAAAGGAAACAATCAACCAAGTGCGGGAAACTCAAATCTCATTTCCCAACCTTATAATACAACCTTTGCAAGGGATTCTTCCTAGTGCTTTACTCTCTCCACTCATTTTCTGCTCTTGAAATTAAGGAGATGAAAAATAGAGAAGTATGGCCCATATTTATAGAGCTTAGGAGGCCAAGTTGGTTGATCCTCATCTACCAAAAAGATCAACACAATCTCTTTACAATTGAATCTCTAGCTAAGAGCCTCTGTTTCGAATTAGGATCTATAGTAACTCATATGAGTTTCCTTTGTGTAGATCCATCTCCTCTTAAGCTATGCCTATTGTTGTTGAGCCTTCCTTTTCTTGGAACTTATCTCTTTAACTGATTTTAGCTTATCACCTTCAAGGATCTTGGGTGATTCATTCAAGTTACTGAATATATTTTTTTCCCCAAATAACCGAACTAGAGCCAAGCACCCAGAACCTCACTTGGTCCCATCTGCATGTGATCTGGCTTTGTTGAACTCCTATCGAAATGGGTCAGCGTTGGCCCCCTCCTCTAGTGGTCGTTGGCCTTACTCACACACTAACCATGTTGTTGGTATCAATCAAGCCTTCTGAGGCCATCTTCTCCTTCTTACAAATCTTTTGGAGACCCATGTGTTGCAAACTTGACTTCGCAACCCAAAACCTCATTGCTTGCCTTGGTTTGGCCTATTCCTCCTCAAGACTTGGGTCACCTGGGTCAGGCCATTAAGGTGACCCAGGCCCACTATATGGGGCTTGACCTAACCTAGTTTGGACCGGCCCTCTAACCCTCAAGTCCTCTGGTTGGGTCTAGGTAACATTCTCCGTCACTCGAAACATCTAACGTCCTTATCAGATTGGGAGAAGCTCCTAATCATTTACTTAATGCTATATTTCCTCCACAATAACTCCTAGCCAACTTAGCATTGACTAGGTCAACCCTATTGCTGCAAAGTGCAACCTTTGTTGATGGAACCCACTTTAAAGTTCATAAAGATGGTGACCATGGTCCTCATAGTACTGGTAATGGATGCTTAAATTTGCCTCTAACTTGTCCCTCCCTAAGCAAGATCTTCCACCAACGGTACTAATGAGTCGACATTTCAACATCATCCTTGATGCAAGATATCCCCTCTTTTGAGATTCGTGGGCAGTTCTCAGAACTACCACTTGGCGAGCTCTTTTGGTACAGCGCTACTCTTCCACTCTTTGTAATCTACAACTCATCAGCTTGTCCATTATTGTGAAGACCACCTATTTCCACTTATCCCACTTCCATGGAAGACATGCATCCTTCCTTGAGATGATTCTTGAACTTCCCCTCCAAACAATCTAACTCCAACCCAAGTCAAGGTTACAATCTAATGTCTTATCTGCACCAAGATGTCTCTCAGTCAGATTAACAATCGCTAGTCTCCTAGATGCTGTCACCTTCAAAAACCCTATTCAAAGTAATCCCTCCTTTTTGGCTTTGATCACGTCTTCTCGCAATGATCCCCTTCCTTTGGTGCACCATTTGCCAAAGGAATATGAACTCCTTCCCTTTAGCTCACCTCAAACAGTGCTCCACTACTGAGCAAACCACTGTATCACCAATGTGTATGTGTTGCCTCCCAGCCTCTAGTACTGGTGCCTTCTCAACCTACTTTGGTTCAAACACCTTTATACAAATGAAAGGCTAGCTCTATCTTCAATGAGCAACTCACCAAGTGAGGCCACACCATTGCGTTGGTCACCATAAAGAACTCATTTCCCAATATCATGTCAATGTCATCAAGGGGGATAGCTATCAACTCACACTACCTATGTCAATTCTCAACTTATACCTCTATGTTGGTTACTCCCTTGATCAGTTTTGCTCTCGAATTCACAGTCTTGAAGTTGTTGGAATCCTCTCTAAGGCTCAACCACAACCTCTGAATTTCCCTTTTTACAATAATGTTGCGTGCTGTGCCTGAGTCCACCATAGCCAACACCTTCTTCCATTTGCCAAAACCTTTACATACATCAACCCTTGGAATTTTGTGTCCTTTCACCTTAGATAGCGTTTAATAACTGTAAAGGATTTTCCCGAAGCATAGTAGCATCCTCAAACCCGCCATTAGATTTAGCTATTATTGCCATGATCTTGCCGCGCTTTAAAAAATCTTGTATGCGATGGTCGCCATTATAGACAAACAACCTCTATTTTGTTTACAAAAAGAAGAGTCTTAGATTCATCTTTTATTGTTGATTGTTTCTTCATTTTGTTATACTTGTTGCCCTTCATGAACTTCCTCTGCTCGGTTCCAAACTCCCGTTCTTGTATAGTCTCCATAACCTCCTTGAAATCCATGAGATGATCGGCAACGGCAATTGTAGTTTGAAGGTCCTTGACTCCCAAACATGTCAATTCTGCCTAAACCCAAGGTTGAAGTTCGTTTATGAAGCGAAAGAGCTTGTCTTTGTCGAACATGTCTGTAACATCGAGCACAATAGAGTAGAACTCCTTTACATATTCGTGCACTGATCCCTTGTGTTTCGGCTTTTGCAATGACTTTCTTGCAAGTCACTAGTGTTGCAAGGAAGGAACTGCTCCTTTAGTTCATTCTTCAACTCTTCTCACGTGCTTGTCTCGATCTCTTGGCAGCCTTATTCAAGGCCATCTTTGACCTCCATTAGAGCTTTGCATCTCCAATCAGATATATGGTGGTGATAGAAATTTTCTCACCATCAGGGATCTTTGCAGCCATAAAGTAATTCTTCATGCCCCAAAAAAAGTTCTCCAGCTCCTTGGCACTCTGGATACTTTCAAATGCCTTTAGTTCAGGCACTTTGAACTTCTTAGTGCTTGTAGTTGATCCCTCCAAGCTGCTCTCGACAACTTTCTCCACAATAGCCAAATCTGCTTTGACCCCTTCTACAAGTCAACTAGGTCCCTTTGAGTAGACCCAACCTTTTCCTCCATAGATATAATTAAGGTTCAATTACAAAAAAGAGACAAAATACCACATTCACTGTCCATCGTAGTCCTTCAATGATTGAAGCAAAGCTTCTTACAGTTCGTTGTAGCCTTTGGATTGTCTTTTGTATGCCTTCAACAACAAGGCACAAAGAAATGTTTGCCCTTTGAGAAGGTTGTCCTAGTAGCATCTCCATCCGTCGAACCTTCTCCTTAAGAGCAAAAATCAGTCATTAGAGAACATGAGAGATTGGTTGGCCATGTTTAAGAATCCCAAGCTCACCTAGAGCTTTGTACCAAATTTGTCACTAGGTTTGTGGAAGTACCTTTTTTTTTTTCATTTTAATTAACCCAAAGACAAGCCTATTTCCTCCTTAAAATAGTATTCCTCACCTTTGTTTCATTGTTCCTCACCAAAATGAACCCTCCTTCTATGCTAGCACGTGTCCTCACACACCTAAGGTCTTAGTCCCACAGAATTAAAGTTTTTTCCCTCTACTCCATGCACTTACACACACTGCCCAGTCTTCACACATATTGCATGCACCCGTCCTAGGTCCTTCACATGCCTACAGCTTGGGTCTTTCCTGGTTCACTTAGCTTGCTTAGAGGATAGCCACCAGAATACAGTCAACCTCCAAGCTAAGCCAAAACACTCCCTGGCCTATTTCATGTCGCTAGACCACTTGTCCTTCGTCATTTGTCTCTAAAGTACCTGTGACTTCTTAAAGTAAGAAGAGCCAAAGGAGCAAAACCCAGAATAGAGTAGAAAAAGGATAAAAAGAACTAGAAGAAAAAGGAAATAATCAACCTAGTACAGGAAACTCAAATCTCATTTTCCAAGTTTGTAACATAACCTTGTTACAAGGAATTCTTCTTAGTCCCTTACTCTCACCACTCTTTTTCTATTCTTGGAATGAAGGCGATGAAGAACAGAGAAGTTTGGCCCTATTTATAGAGTTTAGGAGCCCGAGTCGATTGATCCTAATCTGCCTACGGATCAACATAATCTCTTCACATTCAAATCTCTAGCTAATAGCCTCCAATTTATTCTCTTAGATTAGGATTTGCAACTGCTCGTATGAATTTCTTCTATGCAAATCCATATCCTCCTGAGCTACACCTATTACTGGTTGAGTCTTCCCTTTCTTGGAGCTTATCTTCTCAACTAATTTGAGCTTGTCCCCTCCAAGGATCTTAGGTGATTTAGTTAGGCTAGTGAATATATTTTTTCCCCTATTGATCGAATTAAAGCCAAGTACCTAGAACCCCACTTGGCCTCATCTATATGCAATATGGCTCTATCAACCTCCTAATCAGAATATGTCAGTATTGGCCCCTCCTCTAGTGGTCATTACTCACACCCACCATCCATGTTGCTCGCGTCCATCGAGCCTTCTGAGGCCATCATCTCTTTCTTGCAAAGCTTCTTGAGGCCCATGTGTTGCTACCCAATTTCACAACTCAAAACCCCATTGCCAGCCTCGATCTAGCACAATCCTCCTCAAGCTTGGGTTAGCCCATTCAAGCAACCCAAGCCCACTATATAGGGCTCGGCCCAACTTAGTTTGGACTAACCCTCCTGTTAGCCTCAAGATTTCATATTTATTTTGATAATGACAAAATAAATTAAAATTATTTTATATATATATATTTATATAATGAAAAATATGGACAAATTATTTCATTAAATTTATTATTTGGAGATACATGCACTACATGTGCTATAAAGTGAAATTGTCAAATTAGACATATATGTAGCAATTGATCATATTTTATTATATAAAACTTCAAAAATAGTAAGGTTTATTTTTATATGAAATTATACTCAAATATTTTTATTCTGATGTATAGTTTATCTCATATACTCTTTTATATAAAAGCAGTTTATTATATCAATTTCTTATATTGTCTTCTGAAAATGTTAATGTTGAAATCTATACGATATTAGTTTTAATTAGTAAAAAATAACTTATGATATATATAAAATTTTGCATTAATTATATTTGTAAAATAGACATATTGAGTTTTAAATTGATATATTATATGCACTTTTTACACTTATAGATTGATAGATATAATTTTTCAAAATGGGTCATTCTGCTGAGTCACACTATCAGTTGACAAAATGAGTATACTATAATACTTTTATCATATCTCAAAATATAAAAGTCAAATATGCACGAATCTAATTTTGAATGAAAGTAGACATTATAATTTTTTCAAAAATATATCATTTGTTATTTTTAAATACAAATTCAAATTTCTAGAAAATTTTGAACTTGGTCAACAACTTTTGTCAATAATTTTACAGTCTACCATGTCGTTGAACTTTTAATCATTTCTCTCAAACGGTGCACGATAATTCAATGATTTTTTATGCATTTGAAAATAGACTCATTGCAAAGTATTCAAAAATGTTTTAAGATTTTTTGAACGTACGAAGCTATTTTATTTGAATTTTTGAAATAAACCAATATGCAATTACTATTAACAAATAATTTTGTCTTCCACAAAGGCCAATGTCTCTCTAACGTCTCTTTGATATTTTTGCCTATAAAAGGAGCATAGATTGAAGGGAGAAGTATACAAGAACAAGCTCTCAAAACCTCCTCTATCTCTCTCTAAAATTCTTTGTGTTACATTGTTTATTACTAGATGAAAGAGTACAAAGAGCAAATTGTTTTATTTTTGAGAATGTCTCTTTGAAATAAAATTACTTTTGTACATGAGTGGTAGTTAATTCTACTTAAGAAGAATTGCTACATTTCTACTTCATCTCCATTATTATTTGTGTTGGTGTTGAAAGCTCACTGAATCAAAAGTTTTGTAATCAGGATTTCTTGTCTCCGCCAAGTGCAAAGGACTTTATTTGTAATCAAAAATTCTTGCCTCCGTTAAGTGTAATGTACCTAGTAGAACCTTGGCCGGTTGGAACTCAAGAGAGTGGATATAGACTTGGGTAGAAAGTCAAACTACTATAAAATAGTTTGCATCTCTTATCCCTACTCTCTTTACTTTACTTAAAATTGTTTTACATTTATTGTTGGTGAATTGAATAAGTTTATTTGATTCAATATTTTTATTATTTTTTTTAAATTTTTCACACTCTTAGGTGTCGTATGGTTCGATGGAATTATTTTTGATGAAATGGGAATGAGAATAGGAATAGAAATGGAATGAAATGGAATGAAATCAAGATTCTCACGAGTGTGTTTGGTATACACTGATGGAATAAAAATTCTCATTCCATCATTATGTTTGGTACCTTGGAATGGAAGTGGGAAAGGAAACAAAAGAATGTTGAAAGACAAAAATACCCTTTGTTCGAAATAGTTAAATAACTTTTATTTTTAATATATTACAAATATAATAAAAATTAAAAATTTAAAAAATTTATATTCTATCCTTAAATATTAAATTTCAAAATAAATAATTTAATAATACAATATTATAATATATATATAGTTATTGAAATTTTATAAAATGGTGTTTGGTTTTTTTAACAATTTAATTGTTCATTTTAAAATTTTATTTTCTATGTCTCAGATTATTAACACGTTATATAATTTAGCATGCAACAATATTATATTTTCATTTTTTCTATTACTATTTTATTATCCCTTAATATAAGAAAAATAGTAAAATGCCTTAACATAAAATATTTTTGACTTTTGTACATGAGTGTAGTTTTGTTATTTATTAAAAATATAAAGGATAATTAAGTAGATTTATATTGAGTTGAAGAAATGGAATCTAGATTCCATCACCCTAGTGATAGAATCCAAATTCCATCATTTGAAGAATTCTCATTCCCTAAGGAATGAGGATTCCCATTCCAATATACCTACCAAACATAATTTTATAATATTCTCATTCCCATTCTTTCCTCAAGATTCTACTCTACCATACAGCACCTTAGCTTCCGCAATTAAAACCCAATTCACTCCCCTCTTGGATTGCCTTTTGGGACAACAATTGGTATCAGAGTTGATTCTAAATATTGACCTTAACAAGTCTTTAGAGTAAAGATCACACATTATGGCAACCATTGGTACACATGGAGTTGTGAAGGGGCAATCCATTTCTAGACCACCTTTCTTTAATGGTAATGACTATGGTTATTAGAAAATTAGGATGACTATTTATCTTCAACAAAGGGAGTATGATATTTAGAACATTATTGAAGAAGGATATAACACTCTTATGATAGTTAAATATAATATAGTCATTGCTAAAATAAAAATGATTGGGATGAAAATGACAAGAAAAATTTTACAACTAATGCAAAAGTCATGAATACATTATTTTGTGCACTAGATAGAAATAAGTTTAATAGAGCCTCTACTTGTAAAATGGCACAAAGTACTTGAAAAACACTTGAAATTGCACATGAAGGTACAAGTAGAGTTAAGGATACAAAACTTAATATACTCAAGTATGAATATGAACTCTTTATGATGAAACCAAGTGAATCTATTAAAGAAATGTATACTTGCTTTACTGATATTATTAATAGTATAATTTCTCTTGGTGAAAGCTTTAATGATGAAATTCTTATGAAGAAATTCTTCGAATTCTACCAAAAAGTTGGGCTCTAAAGGTGACAGCAATACAAGAAGTAAAAGATCTTTCAAAAGTGTCAATCGAAGAGTTTCTAGGGTCACCAATGACTTATGAAATGACTCAAAGAAATGAAAATGAGAAATAACCAAAAAGAGGAATGAGTATTACTCTAAAGTCTACCATGAAAAAAAACTCCAAGGATAGTGAAGTAGAAAGTGATGATAAAATTACATATCTTGCAAAAAGAGTCACTAAACTACTCAAAAAGAAGAAATTTGAAAGGAGACAAATAAGAGGTGATCAAAAAGAAATTTTTTCAAGAAAGATTTTGTATGCTATGAATGCAAGAAACGTGGGCATATAAAACGGATTGTCCACTTCTAAAAAAAAAGAAGAATGAAAAAGAAGCCATGAAAGCCACTACTTGGAATCTAAGTGATAAAAGTGACTCGGTGGAAGAATTAAGTGAAAGTGACATTGATAACTTATGTCTCATGACTATTAGAGAAAGTGATAATGAGGTAAGCACATCTGCTTCTACTTCTAGCACTTCTAGTTTATCTTATGATGAGCTATTGTATGCATATGATGAATTACAAAATGAATTAAAAAGTCTTGGAAAGAAATATAAAGACTTGAAAAAGAAGTTTTCAAATATTTTTAATGAAAATGCTAGTTTGAAAAATAAAAATAATAGTTTGAAAACTCAACTTGCTTCTATATCTAAAAATGAGACAAATAATATATTAGAAAAAGAGTTGAAGAACTTACAAATGTTTTATCTAAATTTACTGAAGGAAAAGAAAATTTGAATAAATTACTTGCTACTCAAAGATATGGTTTTGATAAATCCGGATTGGAATACAAAGCTTGTCAAGGATAAAAGTTTTATAAAAACTACTTTGTAAAAAGCTCTCATCAATCTAGTCCTTTTATTACATATTATTTTGTGGTGGAAAAGGACATTATACATGTGATTGTTCATTAAAAAGAAAATTGTTAGTTGGACCTAAAAATATTTTAATTCCAAATGATTATAAATGGAAAGGAAAATGTAACATTGTATCTATTCAGGTTCTTAAGGAACGTATGCTAATATTGTTGGACCTAAGAAAGTTTGGGTACCAAAAATCAAAACTTAATTTATTTTTGCAAGAGATTTGTATGAAGAGTACTGCAAGGAAGAATAAATGGTTTTTGGATAGTGGATGCTCAAGACATATGACGGGAGATTATACAAAGTTTAATTTTATTTCGAAAATATATAGAGGGTATGTGACTTTTGGAGACAATGCAAAAGACAAAATTATTGGCATTAGAGAAATTGGTAACCCTAACTCTCTCATTATTGATAATGTTTTATTTGTTGATGGTTTAAAAACATAATTTGCTTAACATTAATCAATTGTGCGATAAAGGTTATAAAATTATTTTTCAAAACAATGCATGCAAAGTTTTTAATAAGAATAACATTTTAGCATTTGTTATCTTGAGAGATGAAATGTCTATACTATTGATTTTGCTAATTTGGTTGTACAAAATGTAAAATATTTGAGTGCATTAAATGATGATTCGTAACTATGGTATAGAAGGTTAGGTTATTGTAGTATGGATATAATTTCTAAACTCTCAAGAAAACAACTACTCATTGACTTACCTAAACTCAAATTTGATAAAGATAAAATTTGTGCTCCTTGTCAATTGGAAAAATAAAGAAAAATTTCTTTTAAATCTATAAATATAGTTTCTACATCTAGACCTTTACAACTCTTACATTTAGATTTATTTGGACCTTCTCAAGTTACTAGTTTTGGTGAAAAACTCTATGCTTTTGTAATTGTTGATGATTTTTCAAGATTTTATTTTTGACTCATAAGAATAAAATATGTTCTCAATTTTTAAAATTTTGTAAAAGAATTCAAAATGATAAAGGTTATATAATTTCAAAAATTAGGAGTGATCATAGTGGGGAATTTGAAAATAATGAATTTAAAAATCTTTATAATATTTATGGATATGAGCATAATTTTTCTATACCTAGAATCCCACAACAAAATAGAGTTGTTGAAAAAAAATAGAACTTTACAAGAAATAGCTCGAACTATGCTTTATAAATACAAGCTACCTAAATATTTTTGGGCCGAAGCAGTTAATACGCTTGTTATATTTTAAATCGAGTTCTTATTAGACCAATTCTTAAGAAAATTTTTTTTGAACATTGGTTTGATAGAAAACCTAAGATTGGTTATTTAAAAGTGTTTGGGTGTAAATGTTTTATTTTAAACACTAAAGATAATCTTAGTAAATTTGATGCAAAATCGGATGAAGGTATATTTTTAGGTTATTCTACTACTAGTAAGACTTATAAAGTTTTTAATAAAAGAACTAATATAGTTGAAGAATCTATGCATGTTATATTTGATGAAATTGATCCATTTTTCATAAAGTCATATATGATGATGTTGAGGATTATTTAATTAATTTAAATATTAATAATAAGGAAAAAGAAATTGAAAATCCCCCTAGTATAGAAAATTTTGATGAAACTCCACGTAGTAATTTGTCAAAAACTTGTAAGTATAAATCTAGTCACCCTATAGAACAAACTATTGGTGATCCTAGTGATTGTATAAAGACTAGAAATTAATTAAAAAATATTTGTGAATACTTGTTTTTTATTTCTCAAATTGAGCGCAATACTATTAATGATGCTATTAATGATAAAAATTGAGTTTTAGGTATGCAAGAAGAATTAAATCAATTTGAAAGAAATAAAGTTTAGCAACTAGTGTCTAGACCTAGTAATTACATGGTTATTAAAACCAAATGGATCTTTAAAAATAAATTTGACAAATTCAGTAATATAATTAGAAATAAGGCAAGACTTATAACTCAAGGTTTTAATCAAGAAGAATGAATAGATTATGGAGAAACTTTTGCCCCCGTAACTAGTTTTAAAACTATTAGAATATTACTTGCATTTACATCTCATATGAATTTCAAATTATTTCAAATGGATGTTAAAAGTGCTTTTCTAAATGGTTTTATTGTTGAAGAAGTTTATGTTAAACAACCACCGAGTTTTGAAAATGAGAAACATGTAGATCATGTATACAAACTTTTAAAAACTTTATATCATTTGAAACAAGCCCTAGGTCATGGTATAAAAAGCTTTCAAAATTTTTATTAGAAAATAGATTTTCAATGGAAAAAGTAGATAATACTTTATTAATAAGGAAAGAAAATAATGACTTACTTATTATTCAAATTTATGTGAATGATATTATATTTGGAGCTACTAATGAATCTTTATGTAAAAAATTTGCATCGTCTATGCAAAATGAATTTGAAATGAGTATGATGGGTGAGTTGAATTTCTTTCTTGATTTTCAAATAAAACAACTCAAAAAAGGGATTATGATAAATTAAGTTAAGTACACTAAAGAGCTACTAAAAATATTTGAGATAGATAATTCTAAGATCATGAGAATTCTTATGAGTATCTCAATCAAATTTGATGAAGATATTAATGGAAAATTTATAAACATCAAGCTATATAGATGTATGATTGGTAGTTTATTATATTTAATCACTAGTCATCACGATATCATGTTTAGTGTTTGCATGTGTGTTAGATCTCAAGCAAATCTAAAAGAATCTCATTTGTATGCCATCAAAAGAATTCTTAAATATCTTTAAAGAACTATAAATGTAGAATTATTTTATCCTAGAGGAACCTCCTTTGAACTTACTAGTTATTTGGATATAGATTTTGGAAGATGTAAATTAGATAGAAAAAGTAATAGTGGAACTTCTCATTTTCTTGAAAAATTTTTAGTTTCTTGAGCTAGTAAGAAACAAAATTCTGTTGCCTTATCTACAACAAAAGCAAAATATGTGGCCGCCAAAAGTTGTAGTGTATAAATTTTATAGATGAAACACACTTTACTAGACTTCGAACTTAATTATGAACACATTCCTATTAAGTGTGACAATACTAGTGTCATCAACATATCTAAGAATCCTATTCAACACTTAACGAAATACATTGATATTAGACATCACTTCTTGAGAGATCATACTCAAAAAGGTGACATAATACTAGAATTGTGAATAACGAATATCAATTAGCGAATATTTTTACAAAACCTCTTAATGAAGAAAGATTTTATTTAATTAAAAGAGAACTTGGTTTTATAGGCTCAAAGTATATTATTTGCATTATTTCATGTTTTAAGGGGGAGAGTCTCTAAATATTTTTTCATACATATATTGAATGGGAGATTATATAGTTTATCTGTTTGATAATGTCAAAAAGGAGGAGAATTTATATGATATATGCTTAATGAATATCTTGCATTGCATATTTATTTTATCATCACCAAAAAGGGGGAGATTGTTAGCCTTAATGTTTCATATTTATTTTGATAATGATAAAATAAATTAAAATTATTTTATATATATATATTTATATAATGAAAAATATGGACAAATTATATTGTTGAGATTATTATTTGGAGATACATGCACTACATGTGCTACAAAGTGAAATTGTCAAATTAGACATATATGTAGTAAATTGATCATATCTTATTATATAAAACTTCAAAAATAGCAAAGTTAATCTTATATAAAACTATACTCAAATATCTTTATTTTGATGTATAATTTATCTCATTACTCTTTATATAAAAGTAGTTTTATTATATCAATTTCTTATATTGTCTTCTGAAAAAATCAATATTGAAATATGTACGATATTAGTTTTAATTAGTAAAATATAACTTATGATATAAAAAAATTCTGAATTAATTTTATTTGTAAAATAGATGTGCTGAGCTTTAAATTCATATATTATATACACATTTTACACTTATAGATTGATAGATATAATTTTTCAAAATAGGTCATTCTGTTGAATCATACTGTCAGTAAACAAAATGAGTATACCATAATATTTTTATCATATCTCAAAATATAAAAGTCAAATTTGCACAAATCTAATTTTGAATGAAAGTAGACGTTATAATCTTTTCAAAAATATATCATTTGTTATTTTTGAATACAAATTCAAATTTTTAGATAATTTTGATTTTGGCTAACAACTTTTGTCAAAAGCAATTTTACAGTCTGACATATCGTTGAACTTTTGATCATTTCTCTCAAATGGTGCACGATAATTCAATGATTATTTATGCATTTGAAAATAGACTCATTACAGAGTATTTAAAAAGTTTTTAAGAGTTTTTGAATGTTCGAAACCATTTTATTTGAATTTTTAAAATAAGCTAATGTGTAGTTACTGTTAACAAATAATTTTGTCTTCCACAAAGGCCAACGTCTCTCTAACGTCTCTTTGATATTTTTGCTTATAAAAGGAGCATAGATTAAAGGGAGAAGTACACAAGAATAAACTCTCAAAACCTCCTCAATCTCTCTCTAAAATTATTTGTACTACATTGTTTATTACTAGGTAAAAGAGTGCATAAAGCAAATTGTTTTATTCTTGAGAGTGCCTCTTTGAAGTAAGATTATTTTTATACATGAGTGGTAACTAATCCTACTTAAGAGGAATTGCTACATTTCTACTCCATCTTCATTACTATTTGTATTGGTGTTGAAAGCTAACCAAATCAAAAGCTTTATAATAGGAATTTCTTGCATCCACCAAGTGTAAGGGACTTTGTTTGTAATCGGGAATTCTTGCCTCTGTCAAATGCAAGGATCTAGTAGAACCTCGGCTGGTTAGAGCTCAAGGGAGTGGACGTAAACTTAGGTAGCAAGTCAAACCACTATAAAAGAGTTTGTATCTCCTATCCTACTCTCATTACTTTACTTAAAATTGTTTTACATTGATTGTTGGGTGAATTGTATAAGTTTATTTGATTCAATATTTTTATTGTTATTTTTAATTTTTCACACTCTTAGCTTCTGCGATAAAAACCCAATTCACTCCCCCTCATGGGTTATCTTTTGGGAGAACACCTCCAGGCCTTGAGTCATTTGGGTCGGGTCTAGGTAGCACTAGCCTTTTACAAACAAGAATAGCTCACTTGCCCTCGTTAATGACAACATTGATCACACCCGTTGCTTCAACGTATTTTTGCTATAGTGTTTAGTTGGAAAACTGAATTTTAGTAATTTTTAATTTTTAGATATTTTTACTTATTTAAATTTTTTATTTTTGAATATTTTTAAAATTTTAATGCAAAATAATTAGAAACCTTAAACCCTTACTTGTTATAATGAATAAAATGAATGTAAATAATTCAAAATCTTATTAAACAAATATGTCCATAATATTGTCATTAAAATTCTATTTTATCCTTATCCAATATAGTAACTAGAAAAACTCTAAATAATTTTTTTAATTTATGTGGTAATTAATCCAATAGAATTTTTGTGAGTTTTATTATTATTGTCTATTACATTTTATCATGGTTAAGTCAAAATTAAATTCAAGTTTAGGAACGAACAAAATTACAAGTTTAGATTGGAAGTGAATTGGAGTATGACTTAGTTAGCTTTGCATTAAAAGCACAAAAACGTAACTGTAACAATATTGGTATATCTTGCCAATTCGCATAATTGTGTCTTTTAACATTTACCAAATTAGGAAAGAAGAAAATAATACATTTTATTAAAAATCAACGAGACAATAGGGAGTTTGTAATTGAGATTGAGAACATAAACAGTTCAATAATCAAATCTCATAACATATTTTTAATTTGTTGAAATATAGTCATACAATCCAACCATGTTTACCTAGCATAGTAATCTAGCACAATTCCTACTAGTTAGGGAAATAATTCAGTGTGCACTCAACCTAACACTTACTATCATTAGTTACAGTATTCTATCAATTAAAAACTTTCTTAAATAATTTTTCAATGATAAACAAAAAAAAAATTATCAACATGATACAGAAATTTTGAATACAATTTTAAACAGTATTAAGAAAGCAATGTATGATAAGTTTTCAAAATTAATTCAATTTAATTACGCACATATCTCTTATTATGCACTTATCAAAAATTTAATTCAATTTTTTAGAAATAAGTATGTCAAGCAATATACATCAAGTAAGATCTAAGAATTATAACAGATATTAAAAATTATAAATACTTGTAAATGTATATTATTACTCATAATGTACTTGTAATTATATAAACATTGTAAAGCTTATATTACAATACAGTCTTTAACATCGTCAAGTGAACCTTTCAAGGCACCTATAAAATATAAGTATGTTGTCAGAATTCCACTTTTAATATTTATATCAATTCTTAAAGCCGCCCGTTAACTAAGACATTAGGACCTACTATGTTAGAGAAATTGGCATAATTAATGGATTGTTTGCGAAGAGTACAAAATGGTTATACCCCACAAAATATATATATACGTCTCCATTAATCAGGGATTAGTTCTAATTCTTTAATACATCGCCACAACTCCTTTTGCAATTTGTTTCCTTCAAGTAATGCAAAACCCACCTCACCTACGTGGGTCACAAGCTCTTAAAAACAGGAGTCCCAACCAATTTGTGAAATGCCTACACAGTTTCTTTCTAATGATCAAATAGAGAAATAAATAAATCATTCATTACTTAAAATATAATAAATAAGTATTTAGAAGAATGGGACCCATGGGTTCTCGTTTGATTTCAAATGAAAATACCACAACTCAATTCCAAAGGCCTCACGGCTGCAAGGTGGAGACAAAGTTAAAGCATTCTTTAATTAAAATAATAGGATCAACTTGTGGTTCTAGCTCTTAAATCTATTATTACATTGACCAATTAATAATCTAACAATTCAACTTGCTTTAGAGAAAAAAATATTTTAGAGCCGACACGTGCACTCAGGCAGTTCGCCATCTCGCAAGCTTTTGAGGTGGAAAAGTAAAAATATAACATATCCCGCATTTATTAATAATCCTACCCAATCAACCCATAAAACCGTCCACCTTTGAGCGACCTCGAAGTCGCTTTACTGCACCAATCGGCTCAATACACCCGTCAAATAGCCACGCCCTCATTAAAGAATCAAGAAGAGAGAGAGAGAGACGAGGGAAAAAAAAAAAAAGAGGCTCACTTCTTGGTCGGGGTTGGAGTGTCGGGTGATTTGGTAACAATTATAGAAGCAACAATGGCCGCTTTACAGCGGCTGCCCGGCCATGGACTGCAATCCAAAAACAGCTGGTTAGGTTCTTATTAGAAAGGAAAAACAGATTAGAGGGAAGATCAAGGCTCACCTATTGGTCAGATTCTGTTATATTCAAAGGAAAACTTGATGCTGTCAGAATACAACAGGAGAGGAGATCCGAATGAGTCTCAGCCAGTTCGCTGGTGGCTTAAATTGCAGAACACGGGAAATCGACAGCCTAGTGAAGGCAGCTGTTTCAGTCAGCGGAGCCAGGTAAAGACAGCGGCGGTGGCAAGGACTGGACCGAGTGGCGACCGGCGGAGAGAAAAACTTAGAGAGAGCTCAGACGGTTGCAATAGAAGAGAGGCATTCAAATAGTTGAAAGGGCAAATGTTCGTGGTGGAGCTGCGAAGACGTGACTTAGAATTTCAGATTAAGAGATGACTAAATAACAATTTGGTCCCTCAAGTGTTATTCCTTCACCTTTTAGTCTCCAAGACTTTGTTTCTTCTTGATTTAGTACCACAGAACTTAATTTATTCAATTAGACCCTCAAATTGAAAAACTGGGTTATTACATTCAGCTTTCAGCTGAGTTGCAATAGGGTCTGACAAACATAATCGCAATCTAACTTCAATAATGCTGCTAAATCGGTAATTTTTCAAATAATTTTTGTATGAATTCTATATTGGGCGGTTGAATGAAAAAATTCCTAAAATATTCGAAAAAAATATTATGCTGATTGCTGCAATTTCATGCGTTAATAGTGGAACCCAGCAAAGATTTTTCTTTTTTTTTTCTTTAGCATTGTCCTATTTTCACTTACCTTTACTCGATGTCACCCAACACTCCACAAATAACTTTCCATTCTCTGGGTCCATCTCTCTCTCTCTCTCTCTCTCTCTCTCTAGCCAAACACACCAAAACCCAACTACAAATGGGAGAAAAAAGCGCCTAGATCTTCAAGCTACATGGTGGCCATTGTGCAAAACTTTTTTAAGAGAGCAAGAAAAAAATTAGCAAGTACAATGAATTATGCAGACAGAGAAAAGATATTGTGTTGGTTTTTCGAATTGAGTTTGAATACAAGAGAAGAAAGAGTAATGTTGATAAACAAGCAGTGAGTGAGTAGCAGAGGGAAGCACAGACGAAGCAACAATAACATGATAACAAATGATAAAAGAAAAACACCGAGGCTCATTTTAATTACAAGTTTGTCTTGCATTTTCAGTTTCAGATAAAAAATATTGAAAATAATTTTTTTATTATTTTCATTTTTTGGTCTATTTTACAAAACATTTCAAAAAATAACATTAAAAAACTCGTCAATACAATTTTAATATAATTTTTTATTTTCACTTAAAATCAAAACAAAAAAATAACTAATCTAAACAGCTCCAATAAACAAGTGAAGATGGATCTCCCGTCGCACGCCTGAAGATACAGGCTAGTTTGGTGGTCACATTATTTAGGAATTTTTATGGGATAATTACTAAAAAGAAAAATTAAAAATAATAATTACTTTTAAGGCCAATTATAAAAATAATTACAAAAAGTCTTTATCCTAAAAAATTACCCACTTAAGATAATTTTGTTTACTCAAAATACCCTTCCTCCTCCTTTTCTCTTCTTTTTTCCTCCTCCTACGGATCACGCCTCGCTTATCTCTTCATTTTCTCCTCTTTCTTCTTCTTCTTCGAAATGGAGAGATGAAACTCTAGCATCCCAAGCTCCCTTCTTCTTCTTCTTCTTCTTCTTCTTCTTTCAGCATCTCCATCAGCGCAAGCCTCGAGTTCTGATTTTTCTTTCCTCCTCCTCTTCCTCCCCCTTTTTCTTCTGCAGAATCGTGAGACCAAACTTCGGTGTCCCAAGGTCTTCCATGCTAACCAATCCAAGCTTCCTTCTTCTTCTTCTTCCTTCAGCATCTCTATCTGCGCAACATTCGAGTTCTAATTTTTCCTTCATTTTCTTCTTCTTCTTCTTACTGATGCAAACACCTACTACTGCTCCTGTATGTTAGGCCAGTTTGGATGGTGACCAAACTTCACAATTAGCTTCCCTAGTTAACCCCAACTTTTCACCCCTCAACTGCAAGAATGATTCTGAAATGACAGATAGTTGCGTGTAAAATAAAAGATGGAAGATTAGAAGGAGACAAATGGACGAGTGTAAAATGAACTATTAGCGTTTGGAAAATGATGAATAAGTGACTATGAAATAACAAACATATGACTGTAAGAAAACAGATGGACGACTATAAAAAAAAAAAAAAAAAAACTATACAGGGTTGTGAAAAAGACAGATGCCTGAGTGTACAATTACTAATAGTGATTGTAAAGACATAGATGCATGAATGTAAAATTATAGATGAGGGATACAAATGCCATGCATGATTGGTAGAAAAAAGAAAATAGATACTTTATTGTAAAATACAGATAATATATTGTAAAATTACAAACAAATGATTGTAAAAAGACAAATGGATGTAAAAGAAGAGATGCTTATGCACAATATAGATAAGGGATTGTAGGAGGATAGAAGCCTATGTGTAATACAAATGGTCAGTTAGAATATGACAGATTTGTGACTGCCAAATAACAGATGGGAGACAGTGACATAACAGAAGGGCAAGTGTAAAAAGGGATAAATGTTTATGAAGATACAGATGCCTTAGCGTGCATTTACAGAATAGTGATTGAAAATGGGTCATGCATGAATGCAAAGTGGCATATCGATGAGCAAATAACAATAGCATTACTAATGACACGTTGAAATAGATAAGCGACTGTAATAATACAGATGACGATTGTAAAACAACAGATGGACGTTTGGAATATGACAGATTAGCGACTGTCAAATGACAGAAGGATGACTGTAACAAAGTACATGGGAAATTATGTTAACAATAATTGAACGTGAAGAGACAGATGCATGAATGTGCATTTACTGAATAGTGATTAGAAAATGACACATTCATGAATGCAAAACGGCATATTGGTGACCCAAATAAAAGATGCATGATTGATGCAAGAGGAAACAGATATCAAAATGTAATAATACAGATGGAGACTTTAAAACAACAGATAGCAGTTTGGAAAGTGATAGATTGTAGACTATCAAATAACAGATAGATGACTATAACATCACTAGTGGGCATGTATAAAATATTCCATGTATATGAAGACACAGATTAGTGATAAAAGATGATATATGCATGAATATAAACTGGCATATCTTTGAGCCAAATAACAATTGCTTGTTTGATGCAAAAGTGGAAACTGACAACCGAATGTAATAATGTAGATGATGTTCGTAAAATAACAGATGGATGTTTAGAATGTTACAAATTTGCAACTGTCAAATAATAAATGAAAATCTGTAACATAACGGACTGTTAATTATAAAAACACTTTTTGAATTTGAAGACATAGATGACTGAGGTTAATGTACAGATTAGTGATAAAAGATGACATATGCATGAATGTAAACTGATATATCTTTTAGCCAAATAAAAGTTGCTTGTTTGATGCAAAAGCGGAAACAGATGTTGTCTATAATACAGATGGAGATTGTAAAACAATTGATGGACATTTGAAAGGTGATAGATTTGCGTATGTAAAAGAACAGATGAGAGTCTGTAAAAACATAACAGATGAGCATGTATAAATGCAGTCCATGAATTTACAGAGACAGATGCCTTTGTGAGCGTTTATATAATAGTGATTAAAAAATGACATAAGCATGAATGTGAGCAGGAATTTTGTTGAATCAAATAACAGTTAAATGCAGTCCATTAATTTGCACAAACAGCTGCTTTAGTGAGCTTATATAGAATAGTGAGTAAAAAATGAAATATTCATTAATGTGATTTGAAATTTCTTTGAATCAAATAACTAGTTGAATGTTTGATGCAAAAGTGGAAATTTTCAACCAAATGTAATAACACAGATGGTGCTTGTAAAAAAACAGATGGATGTTTGGAACATTTCAAATTTGTGATTGTCAAATAACCGATGAAAGTCTGAAACATAACAAATTGTCAAGTATAAAAACCTTTCCTCAACTTGAAGACATGGATGGCTGATTGTTAATTTACAGATTAGTGTTAAAAAATGACATATGCAATAATATAAACTGGCATATATTTTAGCCAAATAATAGTTGAATGTTTGATGCAAAAGGGAAACGAGACATTGTTTGTAATAACACAGATAAAGATTGTAAAACAACTAATGCAAGTTTGAAACATGACAGATTTTCATCTGTCAAATAACGAATGAGAGTCTGTAACATAACAAATGGGCATTTATAAATGCAGACAAATGACCTTGTGAGAGTTTATAGAATAGTGATTAAAAATGACATAATATATGCATGAATGTCAGCTGGAAACTAACAACTGAATGTAATAATACAGATGATGGTATAAAAAACATCAAATAATAACAAGCATTATTAAATAACAGTTAAATGTTTGATGCAAAAGTGGAAATTGACAACTGAATGTAATAATACAGATGATGCTTGTAAAAACACAGATGGATGTTAGGAATGTTTCAAATTCGTGACTGTCAAATAATAGATGAATGTTCGTAATATAACAAATTGTCAAGTATAAAAATCCTTCCTGAAATTGAAGATAGAGATGAGTTTTGAGTATAAGGATTAGTGTTAAAAAATGACATATGCATAAATGAAAACTAGCATATCTTCTAGCCAAATAACAGTTGAATGTGTGATGCAAAAGTGGAAATAGATATTGTCTATAATAATACAGAGGGTGATTGTAAAAAAAAAACTAATGAAAGTTTGAAACGTGACATGTTCACATTTGTCAAATAACAGATTGGAGTTTGTAACATAAATGATGGCATATATAAATGCAAATAGATGCCTTTGTGAGTGTTTATTGAATAATGATTAGAAAATGAAAATTTCATGAATGTGATATGGAATTTCTTGGAATCAAATAATAGACAAAAGTTTGATAGAAAAGTGGAAATGTTGGCTGAATGTAATAATACAGATAATGCTTGTAAAATAACAGATGTACGTTTGGAACGTTACAAACTCGTGACTATCAAATAGCAAATTAAAGTTTGTAACATAACAGATTGTCAAGTGTAAAAACACTTCCAAAACTTGAAGACATGGATGGCTAAGTGTGGTTACACAGATTAGTGATAAAAAGATAACATATGCATGAATGTAAACTGGCATATCTTTGAATCAAATAATAGTAGATTGTTTGATGCAAAAGGGAAAACTGTGATCGTCTATAATAATACAGATGGTGATTATATAAAAACTGATGGACGTTTGAAAGGTGACAGATTCGCGTTTGTGAAATAACATATGGGAGTTTATAACATAACAGATGGATATGTATAAATGTAGTTCATGAATTTGCAAAGACAAATGCTTTTATGAGCGTTTTTAGAATAGTGATTAGAAAAGTGAAAATTGTCAACCGAATGTAATAACGAAAAATGTTATTTAATCAAAAAAAGACTACAGTTTGATGTAAAAGTGGAAATTGACAAACGAATGTAATAATATAGATGACACTTGTAAAACAACAAATGAGAGTTTGGAACGTTTCAGATACGCGACTGTCAAATAATAGATGAAAGTCCGTAACATAACAGATTGTCAAGTGTAAAAACACTTTCAGAACTTGAAGACATGGATGGCTGAGTGTGATTATACAGATTAGTGGTAAAAGATGACATATGCATGAATATAAATTATCATATCTTTGAGGTAAATAACAGTTGATTGTTTGAAGTAAAAGTGGAAAATGAGATCATCTGTAATAATACAGATGGTGAATGTAATAAAATTGATGCATGTTTGAAAGGTGATAAATTTGCATATGTGAAATAATAGATGGGAGTCCGTAACACAACAGATGGAGCATATATAAATGCAATTCATGAATTTGCAGATACGGATGCCTTTGTGAGTGTTTATAGATTAGTGATTAGAAAAGTGGAAATTGTCTACCGAATGTAATAATAGATGAATGTTATTTATTCAAATAACAGATGAAAGTTTGATATAAAAGATGAAATTGTCAACTGAATGTAATAATATAGATGATGCTTATAAAACAACAGATATATGCTTGGAACGTTATAGACTCGCGACTGTCAAATAACAAATTAAAGTCTATAACATAACAAATTGTTAAGTGCAAAAACCTTTCTGAAACTTGAATATGTGGATGGCTGAGTGTGATTATACAGATTAGTGATAAAAGATAACATATGCATGAATGTAAACTGTCATATCTTTGAACCAAATAACAGTTGATTGTTTGATGCAAAAGTGGAAACTGAAATCGTCTGTAATAATACAAATGGCGATTGTAAAACAACTTATGCACATTTGGAAGGTGACAGATTCGCGTATGTGAAATAATAGATTAGAGTCTGTAGCTTAACATATGGGCATGTATAAATGCAATTCATGAATTTCAAAAGTAGATGCCTTTGTGAGCGCTTATAGAACAATGATAAGAAAATGAAATGTTCATGAATGTGATATGGAATTTCTTTGAATCAAATAACATAAAAAAGTTTGATAGAAAAGTGGAAATTGTCAACCAAATGCAATAATATAGATAAGGCTTGTAAAACAACAGATGTACGTTTGGAACATTATAGACTCGTGACTGTCAAAGAACAGATTAAATTTTGTAACATAACAATTGTCAAGTGTAAAAACACTTCCAGAACTTGAAGACGTGGATGGCTGAGTGTGATTATACAGATTAGTGATAAAATATGACATATGTAGATGTCATCTAACTGTGATTATATTGAGACCGTCTGTAATAATATAGATGGCAATTGTAAAGCAACTGATGCACGTTTGAAATGTGACATATGGGAATCTATAACATAACAGATGACTTGTATAAATGCAATTCATGAATTTGTAAAAACAGACGCCTTTATGAGCGTTTATATAATAGTGATTAGAAAAGTGGAAATTGTCAACTGAATTAATAATAGACGAATGCTATTAAATCAAATAACAGACAAAAGTTTTATAGAATTGTGGAAATTTTCAATCGAATGTAATAATACAGATGATGCTTGTAAATCAACAAATGTACATTTGGAACGTTGCAGACTCGCGACTATCAAATAACAAATTAGAGTTTGTAACATAATAACTTGTCAAGTATAAAAACACTTCTAGAACTTGAAGATTTGGATGGCTGAGTGTGATTATGCAGATTAGTGATAAAAGATGGCATATGCATGAATGTAAATTGACATTTATTTGAGCCAAATAACAATTGATTGTTTGATGCAAAAGTGAAAACTGAGATCATTTGTAATAGTACAGATGACGATTGTAAAACAATTTATGGACATTTGATAGATGACAGATTTGCATCTGTGAAATAACTAATGGGAGTCTGAACATAATAGATGGGCATGTATAAATTCAGTTCAAGAATTTACAAACAGATGCCTTTGTAAGCCTTTATAGAATATGAATAAAAATTGAAAATTTCTTGAATGTGATTTGGAATTTCTTTGAATCAAATAACAGTTGAACTCTTTGATGCAAAAGTGAAAACAAATAACCAAATGTAATAATATAGATGATGCTTGTAAATCAACAGATGGACATTTGGAACTATTCAGATTCCCAACTGTCAAATAATAGATGAAAGTCTATAACATAACAGATTGTCAAGTATAAAAACCCTTCCTAAACTTAAAAGACAAAGATGCTTGAGTGTGAGTATACAGATTAGTGTTAAAATATGACATTTGCATTAATGTAAACTAGCATATATTTTGGCCAAATAACAATTGATGCTTTGATGCAAAAGTGGAAACAGACATCATCTGTAGTAATACAGATGATGATTGTAAATCAATTGATGAACTTTTAACACTTGACAGATTTGCGTCTGTCAAATAATAGTTGGGAGTTTGTAATATAATAGATGGCCATGTATAAAATGCATTTCATGAATTTGAAGAAATAGATGCCTTTGTGAGCATTTATAGTATAGTGATTAAAGAATGACATATGGAGTAATGTGATCTAGAATTTCATTGAATCAATAATAGTTGAATGTTTGTTGCAAAAGTGAAGTTACATCCGAACAGAATAATGTAGATGATGTTTGTAAAACAACAGATGGACGTTTATAACGTTTTAGATAATCGACTATCAACTAATAGATGAAAGTCCGTTACATAACATATTGTTAAGTATAAAAACACTTTTGGCATATCTTTTAGCAAAATAACAGATGAATGTTTGATGCAAAAGTGGGAATAGATATCGTCTATAATAATACAGATGGCGATTGTAAAATAACAAATGGACATTTGAAATGTGATAGATTCACCTGTCAAAAAGTAGATGGGAGTGTGTAACATAACTGATGGGCAATTATAAGTGCAGTTCATGAATTTGAAGAGATAGATGCCTTTGTGTGATTTTATAGAATAGTTTTTAAAAAATGACATATGTATGAATTTGAGCTGGAATTTCGTTGAATTAACTAACAGTTAAATGTTTGTTCCAAAAATTGAAAAATGACATCTGAATGTGACATAATTGGAAGCAGATTTCCAACTATAATAATACAAATGTTCTCTTGTAAAACAACAGAAGGACACTAGGAACTTGACAGATTTTCGCTGTCAATTAACAGATAGAATACTATAACATAATACATAAGTATGTACAAAAACATTGTTTTAATGTGAAGAGTCAGATTCCTTAGCGTGCTTTTGTCGAATGGTGATTGGAAAATGAAGCATGCATAAATGTAAAGTGGCATATTAGTTATTCAAATAACTGTTGCATGATTCATGCAAAAAATGGAAACAGATGTCCAATTGTATTAATACAAATGGGCGTTTGTAAAACAACAGAAGGACACTTGAAACTTGATAGATTTGCGACTGTCAAATAACAGATGGATGACTGTAACATAACATATGTGAATAAGTAAAATCATTCCATTAATTTGATGAGTCAGATGCCTTATTGTGCTTTCACAGAATAGGGATTAGAAGATGACGCATGCATGAATGAGAAGTGTCATATCAGTTATTCAAATAAATTTTCGTGATTAAGGGAAATTTTGAAACAGATATCATAGTGTATTAATACGGAGGGGCAATTGTAAAAATAACAGACGAACATTTGGAACTAGATAGATTTGCGATTGTCAAGTAACAAATGGATGACTGCAACATAAGAAATGGTCATGTATGAAACAGTTCATGTCTGTGAAGAGTTAGATGCTTGAGTGTGTATTTAGTGAATAGTGATGTAAAAATGACACATGCATGAATAATAAAGTATCATGTATGTGATACATGCACCTATTGTTTAATAGTCACCTATTTGATACTTGACTATCTTGGATTGTCTTGTTTTATACTTCCATCTGTTATTTTTCACTTGTGCATCTGTATAATTATAGTCAATTATTTGTTTCTACTTTCTCATCATTTGTTCAACTATTATTTGATCTGATATGCCACATTACATTCACATATCTATAATTTTCTAATCACTTTTCTGTAAATGCTCACTTGACCAGCGCTCTTTACACTCATGTATCTTATTTTATAATTGGCCAGCTGTTACAATCCCCCATTTAATGTTTGACAATCACGGATCTGTCATGTTCCAAACGTCCAATTATTATTTTACACTCACCCATATGTATTATTACAATGGTATTTATATCTCCTTTTTATCAAAATACACCTATTCTTTGAGTCACCGATATGCCATTTTCCATTCCCTCATGTGTCATTTTACCACAATAAATCTGTAAATGCACACTCATGTATCTTTCATGTCA
The DNA here is from genome assembly GCA_911865555.2 of Thlaspi arvense. Taxonomy (NCBI): domain Eukaryota; kingdom Viridiplantae; phylum Streptophyta; class Magnoliopsida; order Brassicales; family Brassicaceae; genus Thlaspi; species Thlaspi arvense. The sequence continues at coordinate 48,459 of CAJVSB020000162.1, forward strand.
CAATCATGTATCCATTTTTAAATTAGGTAGTTGTATAATTACAATTGAAGATGACGTGTTGTCGACTCGGAATGCATCTACAATGACGCATCTCTTCTGATTATAATATATGTTCTACAAATGCTTTGTTAGTTTGTCCCTAGCACTATGTTACCTGTTTCTTTATAATTGTCCATTGGAATTTTATAGTTCTTCACCTATCTTACTACAATCGTAAACTGAAGATTCACAATAATCTAGTTGTCTCATTATAATTGATGAGCTGATCACAGTACTTTCATATACTTACAACATTGCACACGTGTGTTTGAAGTGCAACAACTAAACTTGTATAGAAAACCATGCAATTAATATTGTATTGTATATATAAATACGTATCAAAAGTATGCCCTAACCGCTCAATATTCAGTTCCCCCTAGCCATCAGTCGATTGTGCAAAGGAAGCAGAGGAAGCAAACATTTGCTTATGACCACCGTTTGACTAGTAATCTTCTGACAATCGACATTTTGACCCTTGTCGATCACTAACGACTGAACATGAATATTGTGTCAACTAATCAGCTCACTTTTGCCATCTGAGCACTAGCGGCCGATCACCATTGTTGCCGACCTCTATCTAGCTTTGATATTATACGTAAATATTTGCATGTATACAAATGCCCACGAGTCTTTGTTAGTGGTTAGCTGTTTTCTTCTTACAGATGTAAGTTTTCTTACAATCACAAATGCCTATGCTTACTGTGCCCTTCCTTATTGGCCAACTGCACCTTTTATTACTGGTGCCAATTCGAAATTATGGTGATATCAACTGCCCCTACTGCCTTCTTCACCTTTAACAAAGATCAAGTCCACTCATTTAATGTTTTCCAGACACAACGTCGTATGCTACCGGATACAAGTCATTATCCGCATCAATTGCATTTGCAGATAGTAGGGTTCCCTTGTATGGACCACTCAAATGACATCCGTCAATGAACAACAAAGGTCAGCATCCATTCTGAAATCCTCTCAATGAGGAACTATACGCAACAAATAGATGCTCGAACCTCTTATCTTTGGAGCATTCCCATACTGCCATTGTGCTAGGGTCTGTCTGCTAGAGCCTCTAACAAAATCACAGAATCAGCATATATGACTCTGCAGGATCTCTATGCAGCTCCAAAATTGATCTCTCCTTGCACCTCTATGCTTGCTTTTATGTCAAATTTATCCCATGTTCATTGAAGAACTCACCACAGAGTGTATTAGGAGTTGTGTTAAGCACTTTTGAGAATTTATTCTTGACAATTGACGCCAATAACTTAGCATTCTGCTGATAGTGAACATTAATCAAATCTTGGGCCGAGTGACTATGGTTACCTTCATATGTCCGAACAATCAACATATCTATATTGTGAATTTTACTGACAATTAGCTCCCAATGACATCTCTCGGCCTTGCATTAAGCATGTATCCTATCGAGAGAATTTCGCAAAAACTTGTAGTCAAAACCAGGGGCTAAGCTAAACTAGTATAGCACAACTCTCAACTCTTCAGCACTCTCAAAAACTTGCCCTTTTCCAGTAATCACAGCAGCATATATTGCATGGAGACAAATATTGGCATGGATGATGATGAGGGCAAAGCAACCATAGAAGGTGAAGGCAAATTGTCTGAATGCAGACATGCTTGGCTGCATGTTAATCCTGGGCTGCTACTACAATTAACCAAGTAAGAGTAATTTAGAATGATTTCAATAAGATTAACAAAAAACATATGGCGAGTTAATAATAAACTGATACAACATTGTAAATGAACAGATATCATAATGTAACATAATACATGCTCGAGTGTAAAACAACAGTTCCTTGATTGTAAATTATAGATGTAACAGCTAGACTTATTTATAGAATAACAACTTGCAAATTCACAAAACATTGTAATCAAATAAACAATATTAAATAGGGATACCTTATACTTGATATCAACCGGTTAGGTTGATTTGAACCTTCGCACGAAAGTTGGCAAGAATATATACATTTACACAATCTTTGTTATTTTTTTTGAGGTTTGCTATGCCATTGTTAGAAAATAGATCAATCAGCTTCATTTGGTTGAATCTAACTGTATATTGTATAAGGTGATTCCCCAAGTCACACTCAAAAGCTTCATTCAACATCTTTTTAAATTTTGGAAACATTGTAGCATAAGAAACATCCATGCCAGTTGTCCGACCACCTTTATACTCAATGGTACTATTGACAATTAATATCTCACAATCCATATGGCAATAATAGTATATACTGGCCATTTTCTGTAAAAGAAATAAGAGTAGACATAAACTGTAACCATGTAACAAATAATGCAAAATAACAGATTTATGATTATAAAAAGAGATAGATCAATGGCTGTAAACTAAAAGATGAATAATTGAAAATATACAGATAGGTGAATAGAAAGATCCATATCTATACTATTACATGTATGCGTTTACAGATGGAAGAGTGTAAAATAACATATACATAATGCGCTAAGACAAATAGGGTGATTGTAAACGAAAATGTGTATATACAATCATAGAGGGGGGACAGTGAATTAACAAATGCATAATTGTAAAGTGACAGATGGCTGAGTGTAAAGCAAAAATCGAGATGTAAAGACAAACGACTTACTCTAATTCGATAGACATGTCACTTAAAATAAACCAGAACATGATTGTAAAAAATTGAACCAAATAGAGGCTTGATTGAGTACAAAACAACAGTTGTGTAATTGTAAGACAGATTGAAAATTCATATGCGTGACTGTACAAAGACAAATATAGGATAGCCATTAATGTACAGATACTATTTCCTGGCTATAAAATACAAATCCTTGATTGTAAATTAACAGGTAGATGACTACAATAATACAGATGTCCGATTGTAATATAATAGACAAATAGTAGGACAATTGCATTGTTATAGTTGCACAGATTACTTCCTTGTAAACCATCAGATGAATGCTTGTAATTTATCAGATGCATGCATGCCATCCTACCTTCTTAGTCTAGGGAATGTTACAACTAAAAAGCTTGGACTAGGAGGTTGAGCGTGAGCAATATCGATTAGAAAAGCTTGCGGCGAACAACAAAAGAATAACAAAGGTATAACCAAAAGCAAAAACCAAGATCTGGTCCTAAGATAAGAAGGAAGTAGAACTACAAGCTGAAAAGCACCAAATGCTAAAGTAAGAAGAAAGAAGGAATATACTAGAACGCATCCTTACATATCACAGACTTTCAAGTTAAAGAATGACACTTGGTCACGCGGGAGATTGCCAAAGGAAGATCAACAAATGTATGAAGGTTGATGGTGGGGTAGGAATGACGGTCGGGGGCGCGGGAGTGGTTTTAGAGGGATGAGGGGTATTTCTGGTATTAGAAAATACCTTAAACGGGTAATTTTTGTTGTTTGGCCTTTTTTGGAATTATTTGTCATTTAGGAACTTTTTTGTTATTATTTTTATATTTAGCCTTAAATGTAATTATTATTTTTTAATTATTGTTTTTAATATTTATCCTAATTTTTATTTAACTATTTATAGAAGGGTAAAACGGTCATTTAAAACCGACATAAGGGCTGTGAAAGGACTATACGGCATTGTGAGGAAGTCACCGTAATATTGCTAAACCTCGGGGAGGTCACCGTAATTTAACCTAAAAGCAAACAAACAATTGAATCGGTAAACCTTGGTCGGCTGACACATTCAGCGTGCGGTTCGGTGGTGAGTGTTCTGGACATTATTCCGCCACCTCCATAGACCGTAGGCCATAGGCAAACTTGCCGAACTGTATTAGAACGTCTCCGCTGCGTGGAAGGTAAGGTCCCACCTCTGTTTCTGGGCCTGCAATGGCGTCGCCTTCCGATCCCTCCAACCAGTAAGTACATCGTGAATCATATAGATGCACTATACAATTATTCTTGCCACTACACATGTTCTTTATCTGCTTGCATTAACCTTGTTTAACCGATGATCTAAGATCCCACCTCTTGTAAACTTTTCGTTGCTGAAATTGGATGTATGAATTTACGCTTCAAGGCAGGTGGTTGCTCGGAAACAAAACAAAGGAGTCCCATTCAAATTTATGGTTCCACTTATATACGCTCCTATTCTTCCTCTCAGTAAGTAGCATGTCTATTTTTCCCCTTTACTTTTCCTCTGAAATTCTTCTTTCCGTCTGCATTTTACTATGGATAGGCTTTATGGTTTTGTGTACTTCAATGATGGTTGGATCCACCCAATGTTCTTATCCAGATTTGCTTGATTTTCAGTTCGAATTCAATTGCGACATAACCCAGTACTGAGGGACCGTTTATTCACTGTTGTGCTGGCTGGCGCATTTGCTCATGGAGCTTACTTGGTGTATCCTTTTCCCTGGTTTTCTTTTCCAGTTTTTCTTTAAATGCTATTATTTTGTCGTTACTTCTTCTCTAGATTTAATAATGATGGTTCCCAATTGGTTCAAAGCTTGTGTGGCACGGGAAGGAACAAAGGAAAAGGTTAACTGGATTTCGTAGTTTTGATCTTCCACTTACAGCACACAGTTGTTATTGAGCATTTAAATGCTGCACCTTTTTATAGCATGATGAATGTTACTCAGCGAAGTTACTTAATGGGAGGTTTAAAATGTATTTGAAACTAGACTAACTTATTTTTAAACTTGGAAAAATGTAGAAATAAAAAAAAATTTAGGAAAGATATAGACAGCAATGAAGCAAAGAAAGCAATCACTGAGCTGCAATAAAAAAAGTATATGACCATTGTTATTCTATGTTAGAAACAAATGATGGGGATATTATATCTCTATTTGTGTGTGTCTGAGTAAACTTATTACTCAGAGGTATTTGTGCTGGTGGAGGAAATTAACCAAAGATGGGAAATATATTCTGATAAATTATTGAATGACCTTGATAAAGATAATTTAGTTGTAGAAGAATATGGTGATAGGAATGGTGTTAAAGAAACTAGTTCTTTTTCATAGGATAAGGGTGTCTGAGATGAAGTATGCTTTGAAAAAGATGCAAATGACTACAGTTTTAGAACCAAATGGTATTGCTATTGAATCTTGGAAGTGCTTATAGATGTGGGCATAAATTGGTTGACAACTTTTTAATTAAATTATAATGGTAATTAAACTGTTAGATGAATGGAGGAAAGGTATTTTAATTCCTATTTATAAAAAATAAAGAAGATATTCAAGATTGCTCGAATTATATGTATGAGACATACTATGAAGTTACGTGAAAAATTGATTAAATATAGATTAAGACTTGAAAAAAATAATATCATAAAATCAATTTGGATCTATGCATGGCAGGTTCACAATGAAAGCAATGTACCTATTAACAAGACTGATGGAGAGGTATAGGAAAAGAAAATAGATCTTCTAATGATTTATATAGATTTAGAGAAGGCATAGAAAAGGTTTCCTACAAACTTGGTATGGTGAACTTCCAGTGAGAAACTGTCTTAATTAGGTGTATAAAGAATTCAATTTTATTAAAGTCATGTTTAAATCTTGTTGGAACCCTGGTAGGAAAATTAAATGGATTTTCCAGTCATTTTACCTGTTTATGTTAAGGTTCAACTTAAGCCATTTTCTATCTGAATCAATTCTGGATGACTTGACTATAAGTGTGCGACAGGAAACCCAATGCTTTTAGTTATTTTAGATGGTATTGTTTTAATAGATAAAACTAACAGGGGAGAATACTATGTTATCATTTTGGAATGAAACCTTAGAATCAAATGATTTAAGATAAATGGAACCATAATTTAATATATAAATTGTAATTTTAATAATTCAAGATGAAACTGAGGGAATATTAGGTATTGGAGGGGAAACTACCTGATAGTATGCAGTTTTGTTAGTTTGGTACAATTATTACATATGGAAGGATAGATTGGTTTGGATTTAAGGCATAAAAATTAAGACTTGGGAGAATAAATGGAGGAATGCTTTGGGAGTCTTTTGCAATTGATGAATACCTTTGAGGTTAAAGGGAAAGTTTTACAAGGAAGCCATTACTCCAGCTATATACTCTATGCCTTTATGGCACTGAATATTTGAATGTTAAAAAAATAATATTTGTAAAATGGCTGTGAAGAAAAATGAGGATTTCTGAGATGGATGTTGTTAAAATTAGGAAGGATAGAATTAGAAATAATCTTATCTAAGAGATGATTAAGGTAGTCCCTATTTGAGGATAAAGCTATAGAAAATTGGCTTAGATGATTTGGTCATGCCACCTATGCAGCATTGGCCATGACTTACTTGGGTTGAAATATTGAAGGAAGATCTAAATTGTTGGGGTTTACTGAAGTTATGATTTGTGATAAAGCAAATTGAAGATACAGGATTTTTGTAACTAACCTCAAGTGTTTGGGTACGGCATACATGAGTTGAGTTGGATTGAATATAACAAAACCGTGGAGATTGCCTTGTTTCTTTAAGGGGGGGGACCAAAGCACTGGTTCTAGTTTTCCAATGCATTGATGTAGGGAAGTAACTGTTAATCCTGTAGGGTCTTTTGTCATGTCTCTCCATTAGGAATCTGAATGTTCACTTTGTAGGCAATAACAGGAATTTTCATTACTTTAAGTGAACAGATAGATGTTCTAGGTAGAGTTTCCTCCTTGTTGGGCAAGAACAAGATACAATGTATGTGAATCTGCAATTTTAATTTGTTGGCAAAGTAATGCTCTGGTTGGATTCCCCTTCTACCTCTCTTTTTATGGTTGATAAACATGCTATGTTATGTATAAGTTCCTTGTTAAAATTTTGCGACCCTTTCATTCCATAGCTAAGATAGTGCAATATGACTTATTCTATTATATACAGAAATTCATGACTACTGGAAGGAGCTTCTAGAAATCTGACTTCAAACGATTCATTTCATTTCCAAATCCTGCCAATTAAAAATTTGGATCTGCCATGCATTCTCAAATCCTGCCCATTAAAAACTTGGATGTGCCATGCCATACTTGATCATTTCAAACTAATTTTTTCAGTGAGAAGCCAGCCGAGAATTGTAAAAATTAAGAGCAAACTAATTTTTTCAGCAAGAAGCCAGCTGAGAATTGTAAAAATTAAGAGCAGTATTTTGGTGTTATGTAGCATATAGCACTGGAAGTTTGTCTTTATCAGCATAACCAAATGCTTGCTTAAGCCAAGTTAAATTATATAAGCTGGCAATCAGAGGCAGTCACAACCATAGTTAGGCCATTCTTGGTCTTCACAAGTCATTGTAACGAGTATCTGTTGCAAAGTTCTGGGTGATATATGAAGCTTAGACTGTATCAACTTGTAGAAGCAAGGGATTCGAAGAGAGGTTCAATATGAAGTTGGTGACTGGGTTTTTCTTAAGTTGCAATCATATAGGCTCAAATCATTGGCTAAGAAAGTTAATGAGAAGCTTAGGTCAAGATTTTATGGTCCTTTTCATATTTTAAACCGGATTAGAAAAGTTGCTTATAAATTACAGCTGCCTGTTGATAGTGAGATACATCCTATATTTCATGTTTCTCCTTTGGAAAATATATATATATATATATATATACACACACACACACATATACGTGTATTATATTAGACAGAAGGGTGGGTGTAGGTTAAGAGCTCTTAAGAGATAGTTTTGTTGTGTTTCAGTTAGTTTTCTGTTATTGGTTGTTGGATTAGTTTTCTGCTGTAACTGATGAAGGAATAAATGGGGGGAGGGAGAGAATGATATAGGAAAGTATTGAGTGAGAAATTAGTTTGGAGAGTACAGGACTTCTCAAATGTCCCGAATTTGTTTTCTAATTATCCATCAATGAAAATTGTTTCAGTTTAGTTCTAAGAAGATAGAATCTATTACTGTGTTATGGGCAGTAACACAAGAATACTAACTATGGTTTCTTGGGGGCAAAGAAGAAAGATAGGAAGCGAAGAAGTAAGTCTCCTCAAGAAAGATCACACCAGAACATTCATCATATTCCATGAAATCAAAACTTAATTTAAAAAGATCAATTCATTGACTACTTGAAATCCTATCTACCAAGATATGGAGTCAAGATTAGGAAACTAATTTTTCTTGCCTATTTAATTACTATAATGTAAACCACATATGCCCACAAATTTTATGGATACTGTAATGTATAAACAAATTTTTAAATTACCCAAAAGCACCAATTTAGACTTGACTGCTAAATCTGGGAAAATCAACTAGCTGTGACTTGCGACTCTAGATGGTACTATTGACACTTCCCTGGAGACCAAAATGTTTTCTATCTGGTTGCAAACGCCGTAGACTTTGTTTTAGGTTTCCAAAGTGCATATAGCTTGTCTAACTAAGTAATAGCTTCTGCACCACTTAGGTTGCCTGGAATAGCAAAATGAAATGCTATGGATTTTACTGCAAGTGGTGGATATGCTGCCAAAAGTCCAGGCTCCATCTTGGCTATGTGCATTGTTGCCTGTCAAATGGAGTAGCAAAAAAAACTGTAAGCCCTTCTGGGAGAACCATCAAGAGGGGGATTAATACCTATTACAGAATGGTGAGGATGGTTAAGAAGTGGAGAACCTGTTAAGAGAGTGGAATAGAGACCAGTTGGATAGAAATTTATGGTGAGTCAAGTTAGGGGAGGATGAGTGTCCTCTTTTGTCAGAGGGATATCTCCCCTATTTCTGTTGGTTTCTGTGTGTAGAAATTCAGAATATGTGGTGGATGCACAGTGTTTGTTGAGCTGCACTAAGAAAGCACAATATCAGTTCACTACTTAATCTGCCAGTGTTAGTTTTGACATCACATGGAAAATATGGCAAGATTTCTCTTGTTCAATTTGCACTGAAGATAGCTTACCTATGTCGGGCTGAAACTATTTCAAAAGACTTGATACAGAGGTACCTACACTTTCTATTGTATGTCATCTTGACCATAAGATGGCTGTGATACCTGCTACACTGAGCAGAGAATAGCAGAATTTTGAGATGGGATCTAAAACATGTGTATTATATTGATGATTTGCTTTTCCATGTATTACGATGCATAGAGTCAATCCTGGAAAATGGTTATTGGATGGCATTTATGCAGGGGTTGAGTGTACTTAAAAGTGTTGATGCTTAGAGTTAATCCTGGAAAATGGTTATTGGATGACATTTATGTAGGGGTTGAGTGTACTTAGAAGTGAACCATACTTGAAATTTTTTAAGTGCTTAATAATGACTGGTTATTATTTGCCTTACCCTATCATTTGGTGGAATATTTTGCTCTTTGTTGAGATTCAGTTGTGAAAAAAATCAGACCAGGACCAGCTGGAAGGAAATGAAACCATACATGTTGTAGTAGAATAATTCTTATTGATATAGATTGAAGGTTTTTTTTTTTTTTAGTCTCTTTATTGTGGGGTTCTATTAACTCCTGGAGAATAGTTTTTTATTGTAATATCCTGATGCTGAAAGCCTTCAGCTGCCAAGATTATTATTATTTAGTTGAATTTCATTGAGTATGTTTTGTTAAAATAGAAGAAACAAAGAATTTTTGTTGCTGGAAACAAATTGGTTGGCAGTGGAGAGATATAAGTTTTGGTAATCCCTGGAAAATTATGTAAGGTAGTGAAATCACTTTAGATATTTCTTAAGAAGATATGGGTAGAAATGATGATTGCTAGCATCTGAAAATGGGTGGTTCTATCTCATGCTCCAAAGAAACTGCCAGTGCATCACACTAGTTTATTTTCATTCATCTTCTGTCCCTTTTCCTTATGAGGTGCATCATTGGATTGGATTCCAAAAATGTGTGACATGTTAATCTATGTACCCCTGCATGAAAGGTTTCTTTAACTCTTTGGTCCCACATTTTGTTGTTTTTTCTCCTATATGGAGGTCTTGAAAATTTACCCTTGCATTAAAACCCAAAGGATGGCAGGCAAATTTTTATATTTTACAGCTTGTCCACTCATTATCCCTTTTTACTGCTTGTTTCTCTGTCTTGCAATTACTTGACTCATTGTCCTGTAATTTTTTGGACCCAAATTTTTTTTTCTCTCTTTTGATTACACCTTTCTGGTAATGAATTAAGCTTAGAAGATAAATTATATCATACATTATGCAAATGATATTTCTCTGTTAATACATCAGAATGGAAGTTATCTTAAAAAAAAAAAAAAAAAAAAAAAAAAGAAGAAGAATAAGAAGAAATGGATAACTGATGCCACATGTACCAGCCAAATAAGAAAATTAGAGAACAAGAAACAAAACTAGCAAATGAAGTTGCAAAACATAGTTATCTATTGATGCTTGTCAATAATTCAAGGTAGGTTATATTCACAAGGATGCCTATAGCAGAAGAACTATCTGAGAACTCCTTTTGAAAGAGATTTACTGACTCCAACAATTTCCTTGATAATCATGCCAATGTTTCTGTGAACTTTGTTCAAAATTTTATTATCCCTCTGTCAAATTAGTGTGGATCCAAGTTGTAATGTGGTTTTTCTGGTCGGTGGGGCTTTCACCATATCATTAAATGGAAAGTTTAGCATTTCAGAACCTTCATGATTTGTTGGAGAGTGCAGTTGAAGACTAAGCATATATGATTTTAAATATTCAACTTAGGTATAAGCTTATTTATTGAGTTTTTTCTTATTCTTGTGGTGTTTCTTGTGCGAGGATGCCTTGTTAGGAATAGCCAGCTAAAGCTTAAAAGCTTGCATGGGCATTGTGTGTCTTCCATACTCCTTGCCTAAAAACTCTTAGGTTGGAGGCTTCAAGACTTTCAATCTTTCTTAAACTGTCCTGAACCACTGGCATGTGGCTTTGTCATTCAATTATCTTCTCTTCCATTTTTAGAAACCAAACTAAACCAACAGGAGTTCTTTATCATAATCAAAACTCAATTGAATAAGCAGTACTTCTGGAACCTGGATTGCTGGTGAATTGAATGGAAATGGAAATATGTCTTAACAGAGTCCAATAACAGCAGGCTTGTACTGTTATGGTATTAGTACTTGATGTATACTAACCACAATTTTATTTAACAATTAGATATTCAACAAAATACAATACTTGTTTTCCAAATTAACTGTATAAAAACAAATTTATAATAGTATTATCAAACAGAAATTGTTAGTTTATCCTGCTACAACCTCTATTTTCCTAGATCTTACTCAACTATATTTAACCTTTTCCTCCTGAGAAGTTATGACAAAAATGTATAGGACAAGAATTTTTTTAGTACTTTATTTTTTCTTTTCTGGATTGAAAATGTACAATTTGTTGGACCATGCCTGTCAAATTAATTCCCTAGGCCTTATTTATTGTAGTAACACCTAGTTCGCAACTGCTCATTAGATATTATGGTTGCGGCAGTGGCAATTCTCCATAATATATTGGCTGGTTTCAATAGTCGATCTTCTGTTAGAAGAAATACATCTGAGGTGGCAAATACTTACTATATTCCTTCAGGATTTTGCTTTGCATGCGGTAGTTCTGGCTTTTCCTGTGAATCGAGGACCACTCATGTCAAGACCTATGCTGATTGTTTATAATTGACAGAACTGGGTAGAGGACAGTTCTCCATTTTCTTTTAGCATGGATAATATATATTCTGAAGTCTTCAACAGGTAGTCTGGAATGTTCATCAAATACACTTGCATACTAAGTTTGTTTTCCTTGTTTGATCCTGACCTCATCTCTGGATGGATCAAGATTCATAGCCATTTACTCATTTTGGTTTGCATGATATTTTCCTTTAAATTATGTGTGGAATAGACAGAAAGGAAATGATTTATTTTTTGTGACTATATCTTGCACATGTTTAATCGTATAAAATTCTATTGATTATTGGATTGTAACTTTATGTACCTGTTCCCGATAGGGCATATCCAGTCATGAGATTACTTGTTCTGTGAGTTCTGAGTGAGGATCATTGAGTGTGTGCAATCTTATCCTGGTTTTTGAGAGGTTGCCATGACTCAAACCCTCAATGTTTTGGTCATAAGAGGCACCTCTTTATTGCCAAGAAAATTTGATTTTATAACCTATCTTCATTTTCTATAATTTTCTTTTCTTTTCCTTCCCCCAAAAATCTGGGTTCTTAGTTCCAACTGTAGTACTAGTGACAGTCGTTCTTGGAAAGGTCATCCAAATGTTTTTTCAATGTCGCTGTTCATGTCATTCCTCATTCAAACCTTAAATTACAACTTTATATATTGGTATTGGGAATCTATATAATATTTCAGCGTCACGCGGTGAGTAATGGGCTGAATGTCCCATCAATTAAAAAAAAAAAAAGGCCCAATCCCTGAATTCCCTGCAACGTGGATGAACTCATTCAAATTCCCTTTCTTGCTGTGGCATACATCGTGTTCATGTAACAAAGTGCTATTATTCAACATTGGATATTTTCAACATGGATTTTTTAGCAGTTAAAATATCACTAAATTTTTCTATAGCATTTACTTTGTATTGTTCTTCTGTTATGTGATTTCCTTGACTTGTTTTTAGATCAGATCTTTATGACAGTGAAAGCAAGTGAAGTTGCAGATGGTGACTTGAGAAACGTCTCTTTACAGGAATTCCTAAGTTCTGTTAAATTTGAAATCACGTGCAGCAAACATAAAAAATTTACTTATTTTCTTATTGCAAATTTTTGTTGTGGATTGATAACTTCGAGTTGTTGTATTACTATGAGATATAATAGTTAACCAATAATTAAAGGTGCTTTTTGCTAAAAAAAGGGTATTTATGGACAGAGTATCTGTCACTTGAAATAGATGATAAAGTAGGTACGTGGGGTGAGGACTCTGCTGGTTTTGAGCAAATTTTTCGTTGCCCAAACTAGTTCATCTGCAAGGATTTTGTTCCTAATAATGTCTGTCCGAGGCTAATTGTTGTAACAGGCATTATTGAAACTGGAAGCATGTGAAAACGAATATGTTCAGAGATGATTTCTTCCATAGCATTATCTGCCCCAGAAATTTACACTTCTTAGATTGACAATATAATAACTCGTTTCCTTCCCTTTCTATTCTTCTTTAGCTTGGACGAAGATCAAGTTCTTGATCGATACAGCCATCATCTGATATAGCTGTGCATATTTCAACCAACTCAACCCTTGATAATCCCATGCCATCGCGTGCTCGCGTTTTTATTTCTTTCAGTTAAAACCCAATTTTCATTTCTGCGTCCAATTCATTCCATTGGCCAAAGTTCTACTGATGGCCCATGCCACCCCATGCCAAGAGGCTTTGGATTCCCCGTTGCCCAATTTGAAAAAAAAAAAAAAAGAACAAATTATCGTTAACATTGTAGACGCTATGCACCCTTACAAATAATTACTCATTTGCAATCAATGTGGTAAAAAAGGAATTATTTGCTATAAATTATTAGTTCATTGGATTAGAGCATTTAATATTTGTTAGATCAATATTTATTGATTTACGGATGTTAGATTCATTGACTGATTAGGTCAATTCTTAACATTAAAAAGTGATTGGGAAAAGTACAGTCTTTTTATTTTTAAATTTTTTTCATATATTCTGATTATGTATATGAGAAAAGAACAGTCAGAAAAGAAAAGGAAGAAGAAGATGATAAATGTAAAAAGTCAGCTTGGTTGTTTTCACTTGGGAAAATATGAAGAAAGTAAACATTATCTCAAGTAATTGCTGCGCCATTTACTTTTTAATTGCACGATCAGTTCAAATACATTTTTAGGGGGAGAAAAGAAAAGGAGAAAAATAAAATTAATTTTACATTTATTTTTATTAATCCTTGTACTTTCTTCATTTTTCAATCTCAGATTCTCGACCCAACAAAAAATTCCTTTCGCCTAATTTCATTATAAACGCTCAAGGTCAAAAGCATATCGTTTTGGGAGCTACGATTTCTGAAGACAAAAAAAATGAAAAACAAAGGAAAAGGAAACCAAGGAAAACATTTGTAACAAGTCATCCTTCGTTTAAACAGCTCATATGGACGCTCGAGTCTTCAGTCTTCACTTCTTCGTTTCTTGTAGGTTTAGATCCTTGTTAATATTATGCTGGTTTAAACACTCTCTCTCTCTCTCTCTCTCTCTCTGGTTCGGCATCGAATATTTAAGGAAGATCCAAACGTGGATTCTAGTTCAGAATCCAAATTGCACCTAACATTCCAATTGTTGGGTTGTTTGTGTCTTCATTCCCTGTACTCATACCTCCATTGACTCTCGATAGTGATGAATCGGTGGTGACGGACATAGAATATTTTGGATACAAGTGGACTTAACCCCAAGGTTTTAGGTCATATGATATAATTTCTATATCATTTTGAATGGGCTAATAGTGTGAATATTGTGCCCGTCCGTGAAATCATCAACTTTTCAGGGCTTGTTTGGTTATAACAAATAACAATGTTCAAATGGGAAAAACAAGAATTTGTTCTTATTTTTAAAAATTTAAACTTTAAAAAGGGTCATCTGGCTTTACCGAGAATTTCAGAATAGTCACCCAATTATAAGATATTTCAAAATGGTCACCCAACTAAACTTTTTGTCTCAAAATGGTCACCCACTCAAACATTTAGTAATAGGACTATCAATATGTTGAATTTTAATTTGAAATCTGAATTGAATCCAACTTTTGGGATTCAAATCTGATTAAAATATTCGATAAATCTAATCTGATTATGAATGTTCGATATATCAGATCTAACTATAAATATTCGATAAATCAGATTCAAAGACAAATATTTGTAATCCAAAATAAATGAATTGTATATGAAATTAAGTAATTTGATCTGTTAAAACTTTGAATTCGAATCGTAATAATATTGGTTATTAAATTAATAATCTTATACACATAATATTAAAAAATTTAAAGTTGTAAAGAGTAAATTTGAGAAAATCTAAAACTTCAAGGATAAATACGACTAATAGAATAGAGTTGGTGGACATAAGTGTAAAGAATATTATTTTCTGTCAAATTATATTTTTTTTATTGAATTTTAGATTATCAATCAAATTCGAATATATTTTAATATACATAAATCTAATAAAATTTTAATACAAATTTGAACATGATAATGTTTAATTAGATTTAAATTTAAATATCACTGATATCATTCTAATCCGACCGTTCACAACCTTATTTATACACTTACCTTGTTTAAATGCTGGCATGGACGTAGCACGAGGGGCACGTGGTTGACAGGCTGCTCTCAGCTGTCTAACCTCTTAGTTAGACGTCCAAGTCATTACATGAAAGGCTTGGGCGTCTAACTCCAAGCTAAGGCGAGGCGTCAAATTAATACCTTATTTCAGTTAGAAGTCTAATTAATATGTTAGACGTCTACCTATTTTTATCTAATAAATACCTTATTTCTGGTGAGGATTTGTTTTTGTGTCACGTAATTAGGTTCAGTTCATTTTATTTATTTTAATTATGCAAATAAATTAAAAAAAAAAACTCTATTATTTACAGACATGAGTGTAACTTTCGAGGATTTATAATAATCTTGAAAAGACAATTTGTTTACATCTATATGCTGTTTCATATATATATATATATATATATATATATAATAGACTGGGGATAGTTGTTAAATGTTTATTGTGCTAAGTTAAATAAATGGAATAAATTTTGGAATGTTTGATTATTAGAGGAAATTCTACCTAATTTTTTGTAAGATTTTATGCTCTGTTGTTAAACTTGGTAAGGTTGCCTGGTCTATTTCTTACGCGGATCACATTTCCAGCATTTGGGTCATAAAAATTAAGTTCATTAGATTAATTGATCCTTGATAACTAAACAAATCCTTCAAGAAATTAGGTGCGTGTCTTAATATTTTGTGAACTTACTATCAACGAGAAGTGAGAATTGTTGTACATATCCGTGCATGTCATTGATAGTTTTATTTCCAATTTCTTAGGCTGTATTTAGTAGGTTGAAAAAGAGGGTGAATAAGGATAAATTATCTGTCTTTATTTATTTTTATCTAGCAATTGGTAAGTTGGATAATAAAATTAGATAAATTATTTGAGTAGGATAATTATTTATCTAATTTGAATAAATTATATTGGGAAATAAGTGAGTTAATTTTATCCCATTATTTTGGACAATATCACCCATGCCTTTCGTATCCAAATTACAAAATATATGGCTAGCAATTGCTACCCATTGTCATTTGTTGCTATCGCCACTTAGAGCTGGCCATTGCCTCCTGCCACCACTATCTACTGTCATGTGCTATTGCTTATTGTCGCCACCATTACTCGCCATTGCCTCCTGCCGCTAACCATCACTAGTCATTGCCTCTCATCATCAACCGTTGCTATTTGCCATTGCCCACCACTGCCGCCATGACCTCTTATCGCTGGTCATCACCATTCGCCGTCATTCGCTACCGCTTGCCACTACCTGTTCTTGGCCATCTTTGGCCACCACCACTTGTCGCTGATCACCATTAGCCACCACTACTCATTGCTGCTTACCGTAAAAAACAGAAATGATATTTTAATAATGTATATATTTGTTTGATATTTTATTTAAAGTTATCTGAAATTTATGGAACGAGTAATAAATCCAATTTATATTATGATTATGTGCTCAATTTTATTAGATTTATCAACGATTTTCTATTATTTTAAACTAAAATGGGATAAAAAGTGCATAAATTAGTTTATTTCTTTATTCTCCTTTAATTTAAGTAAAATTAATGATTTTTAGTGAAATTGAGCCTTTTAGAGTATTTTTATGTTGAATTTCAAATTCTCTCGTATTGATCAATTTGGGGGTCAACAGGTCAAAATGAAAAGTAAAGGCTAGAGATAATTTCTGGGGCTTAGTTCCATTCTATCACTGCTTGACAACGTTGATGGTATAGGCTAGAGATAACAAAGTTGTTGGTCAGCCAATTGAGATCCAAATTCGAGGAAATTTAATTTTCATTGTGCAGGTGGCAGTTCATGGGATGCTTCTGCTTGGCTTTGGTCTACTGTTGATCCTGTGATCTACAGATCTATGATTTGCTTTTAATTGGGCTTGTGTAGCTAGAAATTCCGTAGAAGCTGATATGAAAATGCTGGTCTTGATAGTGCGAGGCCTTCAGAGCTAAATAGTTGCAGGTTTCAGGAGGCTTGAAAAAGGGGAAAATGACAGTTGAAGTTTTTGTGAGCTGTTTGAAAAGCTCCAGCTGGAGATCAGACACCAGCTCATGAAGTTGAAGATGAAATCTGATTGCCAGTCCAGTTCTGAAGTAGCTAGCAAAAAATCAGAAACCAATCTGTAGAATCTAGCAGCTTTGAGGCGGCTCCAGGCTTCATGACAGCAAAACCACGCTGCATGCACTGCTCAGAGCATGTGGTCTTAGCCCAAATTCAAGCCGTGCAGAAGAGACTAAGCATCAGCGTCTGCAGGAGTTTATAAAACAGAATTTCAGATTCAAAATCCATCCCCAACAGCTGCCTGCAGATTTTCAGTATAGAAGCTTCACACAAGATCTCCAAACAAACTGATTCACATTGACAACTCATTTCAGGTCAGTAGCTCAAACACCAGTAGAACCTTACATGAAGAGCATGCAGCAGCAGATCTGAAGCTACCAGCAAAAGCCACTAAAAAAGTTGCAATTGTCTAGTAGAGCCAAAGGCAAAATCTGAACCTTGACAGCAGAGTTGCAGAAATTTTCAGCTTGCAGCTATTTAGGAAAAAAAATTACATAACTGGAGATAGACAGCTTGGATTGGGATGATTCAAGTAGATTTAGAAAGCTAAGAGAAAAAGCTATAATTTTCTTTTTTTGACCTCAATCCAATTCAGGCCAGAAAATTCTAAAAAATTTGAGGTAAACAAGCTGCATTACTGCAGCAGCAGCAACAGTTTTACTGTTTGTTACTGTTTTGGGAAAAAAAAAAGGTCATAACTTGAGTTACAAAATTTCGATTAAGTTGATTCCATAAGCAATTGAAAGATAAGATAGGGATTTAAAACTTTCATGTTTTGACCAAAACCAGTTCAGTTTAGAAGGCACTCAAATTTAGCCAAACAGTTGCAGTTGTTTTCCAACAGTAGCAGTTTTGCAGCTGCGGTAGCTGGAGGAAAATAAAAAATCATAAGTAAAATTAGTAAATTCCAATTGGGCCGATTTTGGAGGCATTGGAAAGCTAAAATGAAAAGTTACAACTTTTATATTTTGGCCTCAGCCTAATTCAGACCATAGGCTGACAGATCCCAACTCTAGTGACAGCAGGCCTGAAGCCTTTTTGACAGCACACTTGAAGCTCAAAACAAAAACCAGAAAACCAGCATGCTTGTATAGAAATAGCCTGCCTAAGCCCTCTGTTCAGAAGCCTCCCTCTGACCTTGTTGTGGTCTATCCCTCCAAGAGCAAGTCTGCTGTTAAAATTCAGAAGATCCTTATCAGAAGACTACTTGCAGATTCTGAAAAGTTCAGGCCTCATGGAAGTTTTCTTTTTTTTTTTTTTTTTTTTTTTTTTCAGCCTCAAGGCAACATGCAGGTCTTAACAAAATCAGAAAGCATCTGCAGATCCCAATTTCTGCAGTTTCTGACGCCTAATTGCTTCATTTGAGTTCATCACCCAGCAGCTATATGAAGCCCAATTCAGGCCCAGTTCTGTGCTAAATGAAGCCCAAATCCAAGACAATCTTGTGGCCCATTTGAAATGTTGAACCGATTCATTACTCTCTGTCTTGGCTTCTCGGCTAAAGATGGAAATTAAAGAACAGAACCCAACTGAGCTAAAGCCCTTCTATTTGAATCAAATTCAGTTTCAACTAGTTCTCTTGGTGCTGGAACCGAAAGAGTATGGTGGCTTCATGTTTAGAGGAGTTGATTACGTGACAAAGGTGACTGGAGTGGTTGAAAGGCAGAGGTTCTCTTGGTAGAAAAGAGGAAGAGCAGATTTTTTTTATTTTTAAATTGGGGGGGGGGGGGTTCTCGTCATGCAAAAGAGGGAGGTCTTCTTCCTCTCTCTCTCTCTCTCTCTCTCCCCGGAGAGTGGGGTGCGGCAGCCACGGAGAGCTCCTCTCTCCCTTTCCGGGATGGAGAAGGCTGAAGAAAGGGGGAGAGAGCCAACTGGGAGAGAAACAGAAAAGAAAGGGAGGTGAATTGTTGCTGAAAGCGGAGAAAGAGTTTCTTTGAGGCGAGGAGAGAGAGGAAGCAAGACTAGAAATTCTACACCTTAGCTTCAACAACAAAGACAGGTTGGAGAAGAACAATCTACAGATTCTATACCTACAGAGTTTTTTCTTTTTTTTTAATAAACCATTTTCTGTTATTATTTTCAGCAAGCTATTCTGGTTATGTTTTTAGTTCAAATGCTTAAATCTATGTTGAATGTTAAACTCATCATAAAATTTGTAAATTTTATTATGGAGTGATGCTTGTAGTTGGGGGATATGATGTAGCTTTGCTATCAAATTTTGCTTAATAATATGAATTGAACGGAAGAATATAGGGTTTCTAAAATTTTTCTAGATTTGAGCTTGGTGTTGTTTTGCATGAAATTTTGTTTCAACTAAGTTTGGTATGATAAGAGAGATTTCAGATTTTATGCAAAACTGTTTTTGTTAAAAATTGTAAATAAGCTAATTAATTGAGATCAAATAATGCTGTAGTTAATGCTCTTTAGCTCTCAATTGACACTTTCAGTCTTGTTATCGTCGGTAGGAGTGGCATAAGAAGAATTTATCAATTTTAGTTGAATTGAAATTTGAAAGTAATTTTAATTACTAGTCAAAGTATTATTTGACACGTGAGGTTAGATAGTTTGGTAGAATGCTTAATTTCTCTTATATGACTCGTTTAGGTAGTCTAGTAAGATACTTAATTGTAAAGGATTTTATTGAGTTGAACGCGTCTTGAATTTGGGTAAATTAGGTGAGGCTTGATAAAGATGGATGAGTTTATTCACATTCAAGATAGTTTTATCGGTATAGAAGGAAGGTTAAAAACTTGGGAAACCTTGTCATCTCATGAATGTTGATGACCAAAAGTTTGAGTTTAATTCATATGTCGAGTAAAATGAGGGTGGTATTAGTAAAATCAAATTCTCCAACAAATTCTCTTACATATTTTTGATCTAAACTTTGTCTCTTATAAATTCTTAATTTCCCTAGTTAGTTAGAATTTTATTTTAATTTTTCATTTTATTCTTAATTTTTTTAAATTAAAATTTTCCAATTAATACAAAAATTGAGTTGAAAGAATTTGAACACAATTCTCATAGGAGCAACAACATTTTACTCATACTCTATTACTTGTAATGGCTAATGCACTTGTTAAGAGAGTATGTTAGATACACAATAATGAGGTATAATAATTCAAAACACAAAGTGATCTAAATATTTTATTTGAATATTGTTCTATCCCACCTTATCCCATGCAACATATAAAACGACCTTTATAGAAGATATTATACATTAAGTCACACTTCATCATTATTATTATTATTATCTTTAAAAAATTGTATCTTGAACAATACATTGACCTGGATATACTATACCGTGATGTGGCTATATAAACAACAAAGGAAAGAAGAAATAATAAGTAAAAAAAATGCTTTTAAGTGGGGTACTTTTGGAGGCTTTTTATATTAATATTTTAATTTTTTGTGTATATAGTTAAAAAAGCTTTATTTACTAA
The DNA here is from genome assembly GCA_911865555.2 of Thlaspi arvense. NCBI lineage: Eukaryota > Viridiplantae > Streptophyta > Magnoliopsida > Brassicales > Brassicaceae > Thlaspi > Thlaspi arvense. The sequence continues at coordinate 69,097 of CAJVSB020000162.1, forward strand.
AATGATTAAAGTCAGCTTATGTTGGAAAGTTGGTTCAAACCAAACCGATTGTAAATTATAGTGATTCAGGCCACTGTATTTTATGGCAGTTTGACATTCATAAATTATAATAGTTTGAACCGGTGTAAATTACAGCAATTCAACTATTGTAAATTACAGTAGTTCGAATTGCAATAATTTACGAGGGTTCAACCTCCGTGAATTACGGCGGTTCGAACTACCATAATTTACAACAGTTTCTTTATTATACTTCATTTATAGTGGTTTTGAACTGTCATAATTTATATTGAACCGGTTTGAATTGCCATTAATTACGGCTATTTAAACTACTGTAATTTATAATATTAGTACTTAAACGGTTATAATTTACTCTACTTCCTTTTTTGTAAATTACAGTGGTTCTAAACCACTATTTTTAATTGTTTTAATTGTCATAATTTTATTAATCTCTTTTCGAGTCCCCATTTTATTATTTTATAAATTTGTTCTCATACAATTAATTCATGCTATGTATCAAATCCTGTTTATCAAAATTTATATAATACTAAAACTTAAAATTTTGCATAAAACTCAACTTTAAAATTCTCATTTATAAATAAGTAATATCCAATTTTGTTCTCATCCAAATGTCAACCAACTCTAATGTCACATCCAAAATTACATTACAATAATAACTGTTCAATATTAAAATAGTTATTCAACATAGATTACATGAGAGCCAAACTAAGAAGGCAGGCTCGTATGATTGGCTGGATAGGTGTTATCACTGTCTGGTGATCTTCTTGCATTAGTCGGTGATGCAACCCCACTTTCATTTTTTGCCAATGCTTGTAAAATCAAGCACAATTAGTAAAATATGGGACAAAAAAATTGTAATACTTATTACATACGAGTATAATATATATATATTTATTTATAATAGTTACATTTAATTATTCAGTAAAAATTATGGATTTATATAAATTACGTTATATAAAAAATATAAGTATATTACGGATAATTTTAAAAATATGTTATTTCAATCATTTATTTAGTCTCGTATGAATATATTTTTCATATATAAATTACATTTTCCTTAAAAACTTTTAATGATTTATAAATAAAATATGTTAATATATTTTTTGTATTATTACATGATATAAATCATTAATAACTAAAAAAATCAAGTAAAGTTACATAGACTAATATATCGAGTTGACTTTAAATTAAATAAGTATATTAAAATTTAAATATCAAATCTTGATTAAATAAGATCAATTATCAACCATGATAATTTAAAAATACTAAAAATTCAACAGTCCAACATAATAAATATATCAAACATTTTTAAAATGAAATGTTCAATTAGCTTATGTTATTTTTGCCAATAATATCAATAGTAACTTCCTAATCTTGAAATATCAAATCTTGTAAGCAAAGATTTTCATAAAATTCATAAGCAACATAATTTAAAAATTCACTAGAATTGTTCAAGTCAATAGATTTCATATCTCATCTTTCTAAATTAAAAGATTTCTCCACTACTATTGTATTTGTTCTTGTAAACATAAGATGGTCAAGTAGTTTTTATGATAATTTTTTTATAACTGTAAAATTACTTCAATTTATTTCATATATCATAAAATTACATGATTGATAAAATTTAAAATGCATACTTTTTTAGTATTACATGATTGATAAAATTTAAAATGCATACTTTTTTAGTATTGACTGAAAATCTCTATAATAATTCTATCAAACTCCTATAAAAATAAAATATAATTACGTATGAAAAATATTATTCGGATATAATTTTATATATACGTTTGTATCATAAAATATGTATATTTTACCAACTCTTTCACAAAAAAAGAGGAACAGAGAGTTTTTTTAAAAATTACGTACGGTAAAGTATTATTCAAGAACAATACACATTTTTATCAATTAGGTAGTCAAGACAAGAAAAACGACATAATTTTTTTTTTTTTTTAAAAAGTTAAAACGTTAGTGATCATTTGAATTTAAAAAAGAAAAACAAAGGACAAATTTTAGTCAACAAATACGGGAAAAAAATGAAAAGGATAAAATAAAAAATTAAGATTTTTTTTTTTTTTGAAAACAAGGTAATAAAATTTAATTAAGATTGGTGTAATAACCAAGGGAATTAATGGACATATCCATTCTCTTTAACTTAGGCAATAAAAGTTAAAAAAAAAGCACCCCACAAACTAGGATGTAAATGAGATTAGGGATGTGGTACAGAGGTTTAAGAGGTTGTTCTTCAGATTGTATCCAAAGGTGCAAGAACATAATCCTATTAAAGATACAAGTGAGACATCTTGACTGGACCTTATCAATCATAGACGTGTACTACCTAGTTATGAGAGTAGCAAACTGATATGTTGTAATTTCAATCTAAACAGTAGGGAGGAAAAAAGCACGGATAGTGCCAAGGTTAAGAGAAAATGGATAGGGATGTTAAATGAATACAGGTAAAAGTCAGTCACTATGTGTGTGTGTGTGTGCATTATGTAGTAGTAAAGATATTGATTCAGGTTATACCAAGTTAGGAACAAACAGAGGAGCACCTGAAATGCAAATTCACAATTTTGGTGAAAGATTAGGAATGAAGTTCAGTACTTGCTATTTTGATAAGCTATTATATCACACAACAAAACTGTATCTACAATGACATTAGATCACATAAATAAGGAATCTACTTTTGCCTTTTTATTTTGAACTACCACCTCAGGAATCAATCAAGAACATAATTAAGGATTAGTTCTCAAACCAGTTCGACTGCATTGAATTGCAGAGAAGCTATAACTAAAACAATTCTGCATATTTTCCTTTTTAGGGTAAAAAAGTGACATGCCTACACCTTGTCAAACAAGAGCCATTAGATCTCATATTACACCTGGACGCTAGACATCATCTCTCCAAACCTAGGACCACAAGACCTGCTACTCAACACCATAATCTGTTACCTTTACTACAGTGTTAGTGGAATCAGTAGATTCCACCTTTTTTTAATCTCTTTTGTTTTTTTTTTTTTGTTCTTTAGCCCTATATTTTCATTATTTTTTACTTTATGAGATGTATATAAAACTCCTTTGTTCTCTTTCTTTATCAATATACAGAAACTGTTGAATTGGGCATGTAGAGCTCTGCTCTCCTTTTTCCTCACTACTCTTCCATTACTGTAATTCTCTCAAGCGGACTAACCGCTTAATTTCTTGCTATCTTACATGGTATCAGAGCCTTAGGCAGGGATTTATAGCCTTAACTTCTTCTGACTGCCTATTCATCTCTCTCTCTTTACTCATTTTTGGTTACACAATGTTGCCAAGCAATTTTGAATCATTAACCTCCGCTTTGAGCTAGTTGATTTCCTTGCCAAATCAACTTTTCTCCTCCTCTATTCAACAGTCATTAAGCATCAAACTAGATGATGACAACTTTGTAATCCAGAAAAACTAGATATTGAATATTATTTATGCTCATGCTTTGGATGAGTATCTCGAAGAAGGTAAGCCACCATGGGCATAATTCCTTGATGATGAAAGGAAAGTCAGAAACCCAAAGTGTCAAGTCTGGAATAGGGTTAATAGGCTCATAATGAGTTGGCTCTATGCTTCACTTGCCCTAGAGCCACTAGCTCAAATAGTTGGTCTATGGATGGCGTCCGAGATCTGGGCGATGCTAAGACAAAGATACGAGTCGTCATCAATAACTCACATGATGAACATCTAAAGTCAACTTTAGCAACTGAGAAAAGGGGAAATTTGATCAACCACTATCTCTCCCTTCTCAAGGCTCTAACTAACAAACTCGCAGTAGTAGGTGAGCCGGTGTCATACAAGGATCACTTAGGATACCTACTTGAAGGACTTCCTATAGAATACGACTCATTCGTGGCATCTGTGTACAACCAAGTTGACCAGCCGTCGATTGAAGTGGTGAAGAATCTTCTTGTGCAATACGAAACCAGGCTGGAACGAAGGTTAATGGCCGATGCAATTGTGCTTCCTCAAGTACAAATTAGCAACTTGAGTATTGTAACGAAGAAGCAAGCATCAAACTCATTCACTGGCAACAATGGTGGATATTTCAGCAATCGGTCACAAGGACGCAATTGGTCGACAAACCCTAGGGGCGGTGGACACCAATCTGGGCCAAGAGTTTTGGGTCGTTTTCCCCACAATTTCTTTCACAGCCCATGCCAACTGGCTTGAAAAATCGGGTTAGATGTCAAATATGTAGCAAGATGGGCCATACAACAATTAATTGTTTTTACTTTTGATCAACTCAAGTTATCTTGTCCACTCGTAAGCCCATTTCACTCAGTCCAACCTGGGCCCTAATGGTGACTCACTCATTTCTTTCCAGCCAAATCCAGGTTTGCCCACGAACTCAAGTTCAACTTTCAACAACTTTACCAATCCGATATAGAAGGTTTACAATGGAGCTCTAGATTTCCTTGGAGAAAATCGATCCCAAGCTGCATCATCTCTAGCGGATTGGATAATGGACATCGGGGCTACGCACCATCTTACGCCAAGATTGAGCAACATGCAAAACTACTTTGTTTATCAAGGTAATCTTTGAATCATGTTAGGACATGGTAAATTTGTTCTGATTAGTCACATTGGTTCAATAACCATACCCACATTGTCACAATCCAAATATTTGTCTCTAAATTAGGTCCTTCATTCATCTCAGATTGCTAATAACCTTATTAGTGTGTCGAAACTATGCTCTAACAATGATGCAGTAGTTGAATTTAATCCTGAATCTTTTGTTGTTAAGGACCCGAGAACATGCCGTACTCTTCTGCGAAGGAATCATGAACGAGGTCTCTACCGGCTAACCTTCTCCTCTGCAGCCGACTCTCTTGGTTCATTTCCAAATGTTAAACATCAAGGTAAGTCTTATCCCAACTCTACTATGTTTTCTACTTTTACTACTATAGATAGAAATCAAAGTGATGCTAATCTGTGACATGCCAGATTAGGTCACCTGAGTAGTAGTATTCTATCTAAGTTGTCTGATATTTGTAAGTTTCAAACCTCTGAAGTTAATGAGAAATTGTTTTGTCAAGCTTGTTTGTCATCAAAACATCATAGGTTACCATTTTCTCATTCAGATAGTCATGCTTTTGAAATCTTTGAACTGGTACATTTTGATTTGTGAGGACTACACCTCCAAATTCCGTTAATGGGGTTAGGTATTTCTTATTGTTTGTAGATGACTACTCAATATATACATGGATATATTTCTTAAAACAAAAGGATGAAGTCTTCCAAACATTTTAGATGTTTGAAAAGATGGTTAAAACTCAATTTATGTCACAGATAAAGAGAGTTAGAACTAATTGAGGGGGGGGGGTGAGTTCAGATCGTTAAACAAATTTTTTACTAGTCTAGGAGTCCACCATGAGTTGTCATGTCCTTACACTCCTCAACAGAATGGGAGAGTAGAATGAAGAATATGCAAGTTGTCAAAGTAGGGTCATGCTTGTTAAACCACTCTAATACACCCAAAAACTTTTGGCCCTATGCCTTCTCAGAAGCTATTTTTCTAATAAACTTGCTTCCATCTAAGCCCCTAAATTTCTAGATTCCTTATGAACTCCTTTATTGCAAGAAGGCAAACTATAACTCAGTTAAAGTTTTTGGATGTGCATGTTTTCCTCTTCTAAGTATTTATCCTAGTCACAAATTTGACCCAAGAACCAAAGAGTGTGTCTATCTTGGACACAGTTTGCATCATAAAGGACATATATGTCTTGAGAGAAAAACTGGAAGGATTTATGTGTCTAGAGATGTTAGATTTGATGAGTCTGTTTTTCCTTTCAAATCCACAACATCCTCCATTGAATCAACCAAAGCTGCCACCATTCCTGTTATCCCTCTCTTTATTCCTTCAACTACTTTCAATCCTGTCACCACTCACCATCCAACCGTAGGACATTCTTCAGAACAAAGTTCTTCTCTTATAATTCAATAGAACCAAAACCTTCACCTCTTAGACTCATTATCATTTGATGGGGAATTGGACCAATGTGACAGATCCACAAATTCACCTCCAACCAGATAAACTTGGAAAACCTTGAAGGGATAGAACAACCTGAAAACAGAACAACAAATTTGCATCCCATGGTCACAAGACCAAAAACTAGCATCTTCAAATGAAGAGCTTTTCAAGCTACTTTGACCGAATCTAGAAATTCACAGAAAATTCCCCTAGAACTTATTTCTATGTAGGAAGCCAAAAGGCATAAACTTTGGATGGCTACAATGCTTCAGGAACTAGAAGATTTAAAACTTAATGATACTTGGGAGCTAGTGCCTAGGGAGGAAAATCAAAAGGTTATAAGGTCCAAATGGGTATTTAAGGTTAAACTAAATTCAAATGAGACCCTACAAAGATCCAAAGTAAGGTTAGTGGCAAAAAGGTTTCATCAAACCCTTGGAATAGACTATATTGAAACCTTCAACCCTGTAATCAAGCCCACAACTGTCAGAATAGTCTTATCCTTAACTCTCTCGTTTGGTTGGGAAGTAAAATTGCTAGATGTCCATAATGCTTTCTCAAATGGAGAGCTTGCCAAAGTGGTGTTTGTGCAATAGCCACCTGGCTTTGAGGGCAAGAAAAATCCAGAACATGTGTGGAAGTTAAAGAAGGCATTTTATGGTTTAAAACAAAGCCCAAGGGCAGGGTATAACAAGCTGAGCAGCTGCCTTTTGGGTTGGGGTTTTACAAACTCCAAAGCCAACTCTTCCATGTTTTACAAATCCCAAAATGATCATATACTAACCATATTAGTATATGTAGATGACATTCTTGTTATTGGAACGAGCACCTCCAACATCAAGAAACTAATAGAAGAATTGAATAAGAAGTTCTCTCTAAAGGATTTGGGGGATATCTCTTACTTTGTTGGTATCCAAGTCACTAGAACTAAATCAAGCCTTCATTTCAGCCAAGAAAAGTACATAAAAGAGATCCTAGGAAGGTCTAGACTTGTTGATTGCAAACCTATGGTGACTCTTATGACCACCAACTCACATTTATCTGTTTATGATGGTGAGAAGTTAATGGATTCTGCATTCTATAGGAGTATTGTAGGGGCTCTCCAATATTGCACCTTAACTAGACCTAACATCAGTTTTGTAGTAAATAAGGCATGGCAATTCTTGCACTCTCATACCACAAGTCACCTTCAAGCAGTCAAGAGAATCCTTAAATACCTAAAAGGCACAACTTCCTTTGGAATAACCTTCTCTGTTGAAAAAAATCTAACCATACTTGGGTATGCGAATCCTAATTAGGCAAGCTACCCTAATGATAGAAAGAGCACCAATGGGTATAGTATCTTCCTAGGGCCTAATATTGTGTCCGGGTCATCAATAAATAAAAAGTGGTATCCAGATCCAGCATAGAAGCTAAATACAGAGCCGTTGCTAATGCCACTACGAAAATTATTTGGATTGAGTCGTTGCTAACAGAATTGAAAATTCCTTATAATACTCCTCTAGTTGTATTTTGTGATAATTTGAGCACAACCTATCTTACTCCTAACCCCGTGATACATGCTAGAACAAAATACATTGAGATCGACCATCACTTTATGAGAGATAGGGTGGCAAGAGGCTTACTCTTAGTACAACACATATTATTAATAGATTAGATTGCTGATCCTCTCACTAAGCCTTGCAGCACCTAGAATTTTCTAAAGACAAGGAGCAAGCTATCTATCTTACATAAGCCAATTAGCTTGATGGGGGATGTCAAACAAGAGCCGTTAGATCTTATATCACACCTAGACGCTAGAGATCATCTCTCCAAACCCAGGACCACAAGACCTGCTGCTCAACACCATAATCTACTACCTCTACTGCAGTGTTAGTGGATTCAGTAGATTCCACCTTTTTTTAATCTCTTTTGTTTTTTTTTTTTTGTTCTTTAGCCCTATATTTTCATTATTTTTACTTTGTGAGATGTATATAAAACTCCTTTGTTCTCTTTCTTTATCAATATACAAAAACTGTTGAATTGGCATGTACAACTCTGCTCTCCTTCTTCTTCCTCATTGCTTTTCCATTACCGTAAATCTCTCAAGCGAAATGAACGCTTAATTTCTTGTTGTCTTACACACCTTAGCTAGAAAGTGAATGTCATCCAATTGTAATGAAAGCAAAAAATCCATTGAAAAACAACTATTTGTCAAAAAGTAAATTTAAAAATATTTCATCTTCTTGTGGCTTTGGAAAGTAGTCAAAATAATTTTCTTAAAGTTGGTACCTGAATTTGGAGAAGAGGACTTGGAACTGATGTTGCTCATATCAGAAGAAGTAGATGCACTTTGTCGAGGTTTCAGGAGTCAATAGAACTTTCAAAACCCCTACAAGGTACAAGATATATACATGAGATAAAAAATTAAAACATTCTACTAATTTTCATCATTTTCATCTCTTAGATGCCACGTGTTAGAGTCAACAATATTCAACAATCATTTTCCCAATTAGACAAGAGACCATTTCATATAGCACGAGGTCAAAAGTATTTCAACTACTGTTGTAAAATCAAATAATCCCAAAAATAGTAAAAAAAATCTGTAACCAAACCATAAACTAGGAATCAATAAATGCATATACAAGAAAAATAGTTGTTAGCTACGGATTTTAGCTAGGGACATTAAATCCCTAGCTAATAGGCAGTTTTAGTTACGGATTTAGTTAGGAATAGTCATTTCATAGCAATTTTTTTATTTAGAAATTTGATTACAATATAGTTAGGAATTATCTAGGGATTGTCTATAGCTAAAATTTAACTAGAGAATATCCCTAGTTAAATCATAAGCTAATTTTTAGTGGGAATATGCAACTTTGTGTGGGAAATGTTTTAGTGTAGCTAGGATTTAGTTGTAGCTCATCCTTAGCAAATAGGAAATTTTATTTTAATTTTTTTAAACATTTTCTTGTAAAACATGATAGCATCTCCCTACCCAATACACTTCTCACTTCACCCTGAGGGAGACCTAATGATGACCTACGTTTGCCTCCCCTAAACCCTAACCATAGTTGCCTCGCATTATTGAGCTTTGTCCAGGAGATTTCTTCACAAATCTCCTAGACTAAACTAGTCGTTGGCCCTGTCTTTGTTCTTCAATGACGTTTTCTACATCTCGAATGCCAGAGGTGCTGATTCTCGTAGATTATTGACCACGGTGAGTCTTCTTCTTCGTCTCTGATTCCTCGCACTATTGTTAGTGTAAGCAAATTCCCTTTATTTTGGGTTAATGTCAGGAATTGTCCTATTTAACTTGCACAATAATGTTGTTCGTATCATAGAAAACTTTTCCCCATCCAAAATGTTTGGGAAAGTTATCATGAAAAATCTCCTTTCCTAAATTCTCTTTAGGGAGGCCAGAAGGAGTAGGAGGACAACAAGATAAAACTAACTTTGGTCAATTGAGATTTGATCACCTTTACTGCTTTGTTGTTGGTGTTGACATGGATGATGGAAAAATATCTCCCCATTCTTTTGAATGTTGTATCTCCCTTCCTTGGTTGAAAGAATAAAGTTGTTGGTAAGGGAACTTATTTACTTAATGTTTTATTTGACTTGAGATTGGAAATGATGTTTCATTTCTAAATTTGTGAATATGAATTCTAAGGCTCTATGTGAGGGGAAAAGAAACTTTAATGTGAGAATGCTCTGTTTCTTTCTAACAAATGATTTTGCTTGCTTAATAATCTGGCAATGCATATTATGGTAAGCCTGCTGAGCAGTTCCATTACAAGTATATCCAAAATTGCTTCGTATGTTATTATCTCTGGATGTGTCTAATTTTTGGGTTTGGTCCAAGTGTGCATGCCTATCCTAATCAAATGCCTTGGTGATTTTGAGCAATGAAAAGAAACCAAATCTAAATTTCTTTTAATATGTATTTCATACATTGTATTCAACTTTCCAGTTCCAATTTGATTTTACAAACCAAAATGAAGTAGCTTAGTTTGATTGATCTTCTTTTTTTTCCTTTTTTTTTTTGAAAAAAGAATGGCTTGCCTGCGTGAGATGTCAAGAGGAAAAGTAGCCCTAGGAGTTCTTTTTCTTGTTTTTTGTTGGTTTTTAGGTTGGTATATGAAGGTAGAAGAACAATCCTCTGCGAGTGGAAAATTACGAGGTTGTTCACTTTAGTAGTGGTCTGGAGTGATTTCAACCTGCTCTGCAATTTTCAGAATTTCAAAGGGTGATTATAAAAATAAATAATGCCTTTGCACCTACTGGCCATTTGAGTCCATGGATTAAGCTGTCCTATTTAACATTGAGGCATGAAGCCCTGCTTTGTGAATTTCTATTATTCTTATTTTCCCCACATTTTATTAATTTAGTTTCATTTTTTGGGTTTAAAAGTGTAGTCTCTAGAGTGTGGCCCCAATAAGATATCATCTTGGAATAATAAACAACTACTCTAATGTGGGACCCTTACTTAGCGATACATGCCTAAGCATAAACAAGGCCAAGAATGATCTCAGTTCTTAACTAATTGATGAGGAAATTTATAACATAAGTTAGCAGCAGCCAAACTTGAAAACATGTAGCACTCTGTTGTTTGGTGGTTGATAGAAATAAATAACACCCTTATAGATGAGGATGAGTCTCTTAAGAGCAATGGAGAAAGTTATCATTTTTGTGCAATAATTTTTATAGTTTTATAATATAGTCCTTGTAAAGTTCTAAAACAGTACTTACATATTGTTATTTTTTTTTATTGAAGACTTTAAACTGACAAAACACATAGATCCTTTCCTCTAAGGCTTTCTTGTTTGTTATCACTTATGTTTACATTTACATAAGATGTTATGCTCAGGAAGCTAACTTCTAGGTTGACTTACAAGGGCAAAGCTATTTGAATTTTCCATTAAAATTACGTAGCTATTACTTGTCATGGGCAAGACTTACTGGAAAGCCACTAGTAAAATTTGTTTGCATCTAGAAAGAGGACTCTCCCAGGTGTTCCTTTATCCCTTTTGAATGTGTAAATTATACTTATAGTGCTTAGCTATACCTATGTTCAATATCAAAGTACAAAAGCTCTCAATGCAAACTCCAATCTATAGACATGGTCTGAATTTCATTCTTTTTGTCAATCTTATAGGAAATAAACTTCAATCTCCTAGAGAAAAAAATGCTTATTGAATTAACCTTCCATATGATTAACAAAGCATTATAGATTTGGGGTTGTGCATTTGAATAACGTCATACGACTTTTGCAGTCATCTATCATTACCACGAGGTTACAGCTCTTACCTACTTTTACAGAAGAAGTTTTAACTTGACAATACACATATTGATTCTCTACTTGTTAACTTTCTATCCATTTTGAAGTTGAGGTTGTGTATCAAGATAAACGCTTAAGTATTTTCGTAAACTTAGGATCCTAGAGACTGTCTAATAGTCAAATTTACTTTCAATTTTGTGTAATATATCTAACAAAGCCTAGAACCTACATTAATGGTAAATGATCTTCTGCCTTGAGAACAAAGTAATTGTTCCAATTAATGAACCAGCTTGTTCACGTAGCAGTGGGGATAAGGCTTCATCCTTTTGATCTCTTCTAAACCTGTAGTAAGTTTTTTTTTTTTCCCCAGTTGTTTATAAAGTGTTGTTTACCTGCCTACTGTGAGGTTACTCAACATTATATTTAATTTAGAATATGAAATATGTATGTTATTTGTTTGATTCATATGTTTTCTATATTAGGAATGTGCATGGTAGTTTGGGCTTTCGTATGATGTTTGCAAGAAACAAAGTAAAAGCACAATCATCTCATAGGAGATGTTAAAACTTAATATTAATTTGCTACAGGGGTTGGGTCAAACTTCAAAGTCCATGTAGAAGGAGGTACAAATTTCATTACTTTCCCCAACCCAACCCAAGTTATTAAAATAGTAATGGTTTAGGATTTTAGATAACTATCCAGTGAGATATGGTTATACCCTTTAAACTTCATAATACAATAGAAGCCTTGTGTAAGTAACTTGGTGCCTCGTGTTCCCCTTTCCATTTGATTCTGATTTTGTTTTTTTCCCCATTTTTTGAGCAATCGGTATGTTGAGAGTGATGATGTGCATACTTCTTTGACGTAAGGAAGATTGTGTCCAAGCTTTTGGAAACATTCAAATTTGTATATATTCATTTGATGGTTCTGCTGTATGTTGTGCATCTAAATAACATGGAGCTGTTTTGTTAAAAGGATATTTTGTGTGTTTGGTTTTGTTTGTACATTCTGCTTTAGTTGTACATGATCTGTAGTAGGCATAGTAGTATAAATCAAATCATGTAATGCATGCAAAGAATAAATTAGCTATAGCAGTTTGGGATGCTATTAAGCTTTTATATATTAGTACTTATATGATGAGGTTGTGCCAACTCACTCAGAAAGCTTGACAATTACAAGGAGCACCATAATCTATTAAGCTTTTATATATTAGTACTTATATGATGAGGTTGTGCCAACTCACTCAGAAAGCTTGACAATTACAAGGAGCACCATAATCTATCACTAGCATTTTCTAGTCATTTCAAATATGATTGGTAAGTTAAATATTGTAGGACACGAGTTGACTGATGAGCAACAAATTCAAGCTATCATTTGTTCTCCATCTAACTCTTAAGAGGACATGTGTGCAAAGTCTCACTCATAATGTTAACATCAAAACTCTTGAAGGTGTTGCTTACCTTGTAGAACTTGAAGAAGATTGGCTCTTGGTACCTCTATTAACTATTAAATAAATTTTTTCTTCATTAATTTTTAAATTTTAATTTTATGGGTAAATAGTTTGAAATGCTTTAAATGTTAGTAAGATATAAAAAAGGTAAATAAGAAAAAAGAAAAACAATGAAGTGGGTTATTGATTATGTAGAAATGCATTTTATGCCTCCACGCATACATGTTCACTTTAGAAGAATAGTGTGAGCATTATTTTGGACATCTTTAAATAGAATACTGCATTCTATTCATGATGGACTGAACATGAACAACCTCAATTTTTTAACAAGTAATATAAGAGACCACACCTTTTTCTGGGTCTTCCATGTGGGAGCATATGAACAACGCTAGTTCAATGATGAAAATTATTTATTTATGGTATACTTTACAAAGATATCTCACTGCTTTGCGTATGTTTCTTTTCTTAGTTCCTTATTGAGCTAGCTAAACCTCTTGTTGTAGAAACCCAAATCTGAAGTAACCTTTCAAAGGCAAAAGAAAAAAATGGTTTGTTTTGTTCTGGTCTTCATTCTTTGTTGCTAATTCACCTCTCACTCTCTCTCCCCCCTCCCCCAAACATGCATCCATCCATCCATCCATCCATCTATAATTATTATTATACTTCTATATATTATTGATGGAGTGAGGCCATTAGAAAAGATGATATGTGATGTGGGAATCATTTTTTGTTTTTTGTGCTTACCTTTGGGAACTTTAATATAAATTAAGATCTATTATCAATATGCCTTTACTTTGACCACATTCTGTGGTGTCAGATTTTTTATCATCAAAGGACTTGTTGAGCTTTTTATTAGACTTTCGATCCTATCTGCTACTAAAAGACTTGAGATGCAGATAGATGGATAGTTTTTGAGTGCTTGATGTTTGATGCACCCAAAGGATGAACCAACAACATGCAAAAGTCAATAAAATTCACTAATTAATATCATCTAGAAGATTAAATTTAAAGAGTTATTCATGTAAATATGCCATTTTTTTATGATTTTTTTTCTTTTGTGCTATTTTGAAAGATCTTGCTTGTGGTGCTTGTGGTGTGTGCTGTGTTTCTTGCTTGTCCTCTGGATCCTATGCTGTTTGGGAAACTTCTTATTCGCTTATCCTCTGTAGCCACTTTTTATTACAAGATTAGTCTATATTCTTTTATGCTTCTGCCCTGGTTTTATTGGATTTAGTTCATTTTGCCTAATAGTTATATCTAAGCTATCATGAGTCCACAACCTGGCAGTAGTTTGTTTGTTTCTCTGGTTATAAATAGACTGTTCAATGTTGAATGGTAATCATACAGCTGAGAGTGATGGACTAAGCCCAAAGAACAGCTAGCTAGGACCAAATCTTGTACCACATGTTCATATTGGTTCACTGCTGTCCAAGCTTCAATTTGAGGTTCCAAATCAGTGTCTTCCTAAATTATAATTTTTCTTCCCTTTGCTAATCTTTTTTTCAGGTTAGCTTAGGTTGGTGTTTCTCTGCTTTAATGAATTAAAGATGTAACTCATATGTCCTTATGCATTTACTGGCAGTTGATTCCTAGGTTGGATATACTGTTATACCTATACTTGTGCTAGGTTTATGCTGTTAGGCTAGATAAAATGTAAATTTGGATTAACCAATGAATATTCTGTTGAGAGTATGCTAATAGTATTTATAATTAGAGGTATATTTTCTTTCAAGAATACTATGATTCTTATTTCAAGTACGGTTGCTTTGTATGCTATACAAAATCTATCTCAACCTATGATTATATAGGCGAAAAGGTAAAGTGGGGTGGACTACAATGTGTCTCTATTCACCAGAATATGAGTGAATGTTGTGATGCATTTAGTAATCAATATCCTTTTATCTTATAGGCTAAAGTACAAATTTAGGGATTTATAGTGGGAGATTGAGATAGAAACAAGTAGTGCTAAGATGTCTTTGATTCTTCTCATGTTACATGAGTTGATAGGTGGAATGCTACGCTAGACAATGTTTCTATCTCACAAAGATGTTCTTCCCATTTGCATCACTGTCTCTTTTGCTCTGTTCCCTTTCTCTTTCTTTTTGAATATGGAGAGTAATCTGGAGAGGTGCTCATTTATTTATCAGTTGATGTTCCTCTGTTATTTTAGTTTTTAGAAGTCAACATGCTTCAAACTTGAATTTGACACGTTCTCACATTTATTTTGCTATATGTCATACCTATTTATGCAACAACTTACAAGATGACATGTTTAAAAAGTTCAATTTTGATACTAAGTGGGCAATTAGGCTGATATCAAAGATCACGAATGATGAGGATATACCAATTGAAGGTGATGCAATTGTAAACCAGGTATTGTTATTTATTTCTTTTTTCATTTTAAATTGTTATATACATAAATATATTGTGGATTCTAGGTGATCTTACAACAAAATCCTTGATAAGTTGATACATAAACATACTAAAATAGATTAGCATTTTAGATTTATGTAGTTAATCAATTAAAAGAAAGAATTTCTAATTGTGAGTTTTTGATGAGCTATATTTTAGGAAAATGATAGTGAAATAATTGAGAGTTCAGATTCTATACTACAAGAAAATGCACATATGATAATAAGAACATTTGTAACTAATCAAAATTTGTCACAATAAGAGGGGTTGTTGTAACAAAATTTTATATTGTGTTACAAAAAGTTACATATTTGGTTACAAAAAATGATTTTGTTACTTTAAATAAAATATCGTTACAATAAATAGGTTTTTAAGTTACAAAGTAGAAAAATGGTTACCTAAATTAAAATCTTATTACACTTAATATGAGTGACATTTGGAAGAAAGTTTTTTGTAACAAAATTTTCTTCCTTTTATAATGTGGATATTTTATTTTCTAAAAAGTTTTTTATTGTAACGCAAAACTCGTTACCTTTAAGTTAATTAATTTTTCTTCTAATTTGATTAGTATAGTCCATTTAATTAATTATTAAAATTTAATTAATATTGTTCATTTAATTAGTTATTAAAACCCAACTAAATTTTAGGTCATAATCTTGGTATGATCATTTTAAATATATTCACTCGTAAGTGCATACATTTCAATGCCTTTGTTTTTAAGACTCTTTAGTCAAAGTAATTATTTAACTTGAAAGTAAAAGAAAAGTTAAAAAAAAAAGATAAAAAGGCTTTAGAGTTTCTTTGTTTTTTGATTATTAAACAAGAAAGTAAATAGTAAACAAATAAAAGAAAAATAAATGAATAGAAATTTGGATGATAAAATAATGAACTGTAAAATTAAAAATAAAAATGATAAAGAATTCAAATGAATGAATTAAATGGATGAATGAAATGAATAACTGGATTTTTAATAGATTTTTATAAAATAAAAAAATTATAATTTTCCTTGTTAATCAATTTCTTGAAAAATAATATTTGAGCTCACTTCCCAAGAAATTAATTAAATAAAAGTTTAACCAAGCTTAGGCCTAATATTAAAATATTAATTTAATTTCTTAATTTATTGGATAATAATTTAAGCTTGGCCTTAAGAGAATCTGAAATTAACAATTGAATAATAGCATGGATTACATATCTCAAAACCAATTAATCAAGATACAATGGGATAGCATTCATTAATAGTAAAGTTCAATCATAATGAAGAGTTTAAAGCATATTAAACACAATTATTCAAATAAGACTAAACAAAAGTCAGAAACAATTAAAGAAGAAAAGGTCTAAATGGTTCAGATCTTAAGTCAGGATTTAGCACATGTCATAGCGCCATCTGGTGCGCAAGGTGGTGTTGCAACTAGAATGGTTTGAGGCTTGTGTAGATGGATTGAACTATAGTTGGCATGATTCTGCAACTAAACTCAATAATAATACCCTTCTCTTTGTTAGTTTCAAAATTTCATATTTATTTTGATAATGACAAAATAAATTAAAATTATTATATATATATATTTATATAATGAATAATGTAGAAAAATTATATTATTAAGTTTATTATTTGGAGATACATATATTACATGTGTTACAAAGTGAAATTATCAAATTAGACATGTATGTAGTAAATTAATCATATCTTATTATATAAAATTTCAAAAATAGCAAGATTAATTTTATATAAAACTATATTCAAATATCTTTATTTTGATATATAATTTATCTCATATACTCTTTTATATCAAAGCAATTTATTATATCAATTTCTTATATTGTCTTCTGAAAAAGTCAATGTTAGAAATCTATACAATATTAGTTTTAATTAGTAAAATATAACTTATGATATAAATAAAATTCTAAATTAATTTTATTTGTAAAAAGACATGCTGAGCTTTAAATGCATATATTATATGAATGTTTTACACTTATAAATTGATAGATATAAATTTTCAAAGTGGGCCATTCTACTGAGTCAAACTGTCAACAGACAAAATGAGTATATTATAATATTTTTATCATATCTCAAAATATAAAAGTCAAATTTGTACGAATCTAATTTTGAATGAAATTAGATGTTATGAGCTTTTCAAAAATATATAATTTGTTATTTTTGACGATAAATTAAAATTTTTAGACAAATTTGAATTTGGTCAACAACTTTTATCAAAAGAAATTTTATAGTCTGATATGTCATTGAAAATTTGATCATTTCTCTCAAATGGTGCATGATAATTCAATGATTCTTTTTGCGTTTGAAAATAAACTCATTGTGGAGTGTTCAAGAAATTTTTTAGATTTGTTAAACGTTCGAAACCATTTTATTTGAATTTTTGAAATGAGCATATGTGCAGTAACTATTGACAAATGATTTTGTCTTCCACAAATGCCAACGTCTCTCCAACATCTCTTTGATATTTTTGCCTATAAAAGGAGTATAGATTGAAGGGAGAAATATACAACAATAAGCTCTCAAAATCTCATCAATCTCTCTCTAAAAGTCTTTGTGCTACATTGTTTATTATTAGATCAAAGAGTGCATAAAACAAATTATTTTATTCTTAAGAGTATTTCTTTGAAGTGAGATTATTTTTGTACATGAGTGGTAGTTAATCATATTTAAGAGAAATTGTTTTATTTTTACTTCATCTCCATTACCATTTATATTAGTGTTTAAAGTTCTCCGAATCAAAGGTTTTGCAATCGGAATTTCTTGCCTCTGCCAAGTGTAAGGGATTTTGTTTGTACTCAGGATTTTTTGCCTCCGTCAAGTGCAAGGGATTTAGTGAAACTTCGGCCAGTTGGAGCTTAAGATAGTGGGCGTAGACTTGGATAACAAGTCGAATCACTATAAATGAGTTTGTATCTCCTATCCCTACTCTCTTTATTTTATTTATAATTATTTATATTTACTTTGGGTAAATTGTATTCAATCTTTTAATTTTTTTTTTTACTTAACTTCTGTGATAAAAACCCAATTCACCTCCCTCTTGGATTACCTTTTGGGACAACACTCTTTAATCTTCTTTACAAATGGGCTATTGGGCTGCTACAAGTCTTCCTGTAATGATCCAAATATAAGGAAGACAATAAAACCAAAAAGAATATCCAAGAGAACTAACTTCCTATTATACACCATATTTCTTTTTTCATATTCATCAAGTAATTCAGGTATAAGTAGTAGGAGTCCCAAAGTTCTATGAATATATGAAGAACAAGGAATAGCCAATATCATGACAATGCTATTAATAGAAAAATGAGTGATGTAAGTTCCACAAAGAAAATGAAAGAAAAAAAATAAGACTTCTCTAATCATAGCCATCCAAGGCTTAGCTCAAATGGTAGAACACTAAAATAGTGTCAAAACTTCTGTACAAAAAGTACAAACAAATAGAGCTACATGCTAGAATCTACGGCAGTAAAGATTTGATTAAGGCCACTATAATCATGCATCCCAACTTACATGGATGTAAGACACATTTCTTTACAAAATGTACAAAACTATAACATAAAAAGATAGACATGACAGGATTCAGTTCATGAAACATTTTGCAAAGATCAAAATAAGAAGTTCCCAGTATCTCACAAGAAGGAAGTTGTTATGGCTTTGGTTTCTTGCCTAGGGTTTAGGATTTTTTATAAGAACTTAGTAGCCATTAGCACCAAAAATAGTGAACATTTGATGAAATTTAGATTCAAAGTCTTGTGAATTTAAAGCAATTCTTTTGCAAGTGTTTTTTGATATATAATATTAAATTTTTATGCTCTAAGTATAATAACTTTTAGAATCACTAGTTAAACTTTCACTCAACACTGTGTGTGCACTTTTTTAGTCTTGTAGTAGTCCAATCATTTCCTTTTGGACCTCCCCTCGCTTAGCTTTAGACTGGGGGTTTTAACAAATTCGGTGTAGCAAAAACAAATACAAGTTACACAGAGTTACAAAAGAACATGAAGGGAACAAATTAAAAATATTTCTTAAATGGGAAAAATATAGAGAACTATGGGTATTGTCACCTGTAAGCAAATTTTTTGTTTGAATTTTGACTATCAAAAGCCACCCACAATTTATGGTACTAAAAGATTGGAGAATGATTATATAATTTCAAGATGAGAAAAGATGAGTTTTGCTTTATTTTCAAAACTTGCTGGTTGTGGGCTTTAGGTAAGAGTTTGCACCAGCAATAATTTTTATGGTATCAGAGAATTTAATGACTACAAAGTTGATATTCCACTATTCCATCACCATAGAAACTCATTTACTCCCCCCCACCCCCCCCCCACCAAAAAAAAAAAAAAAAAGGAAAGAAAGAATAAAAGAAAGAAAGAAACCAAGATGGCTCCTTCTCTCTTTTTCCAACTATTTATGGAATCTATGCTACAAATAACTTCAGAAACACAATGACAAGAATAAATTCTATATATAGCCAAGGGAAATATAAAACCTGTGAACAATAATCATCTATTTCCTCTTCCTTCTACTGCCACAGCTCATCCTAAAACAAGAAAACAATTTTGTTGTGTTAAATACTGTCTGCTTTCAGCTGAATAGGATGAAAAAGGCAATTAAATAAATAGCCCTCTATGATACCACTGACAATAAAGATAATGTTCACTAAATCCAAATGAAGATTAACTTCATGGATATGAGTGCACAAAATTATGACAACATAATGAAAAATAATGCTTTGGAAGCATAATATAATTTAAGGTATTAAATAAACAAACTTTCCACATAACAAGGTTTCCCCTTAAGTTAGATTCAAACTTCTAAAACAACAAGGCTTGCATCTAAAACTATGACAAGAAAATAATAAATAACAGAAACAAAAAGAAAAGAAAGGATAAAAAGGAATAAAATATGCCAAAGCAAGAATAGTTCTGCTAACATAACTGGCCTACAAAAATCTGGAGTATAACTGATTAGAGACCTTAGACTTAGCGCAAGTGTGAGTACCTAGAGTATAATACAAGGTATTAATCTCAAGTATAAATAATAGCATCTTTTATGCATGACTTGCAATGAATCTAATGTATAAATTTTGGCTCTAAAATGATGGTTTTATGATTCTTTCGAAGTTTTCCATGCAGGTTGTGTCAACATAAGTCTCAAGTCATTGAGAAGGTGACACTAAATGCCTATAATGGAAAGAAACCAAAGATCAAACAATTGGGATCTTTTTCTTTTTTTTAATTTCCTTTTCAATTTTAAATGTTTCCAGATTTTATTTTCTTATGAGAATTGTGTTCTGGTAGGCTCTATATTTGGTTAAGATTATTAGGATTTAATATTACAACTATCATTTTATTAGGATATCTTCCTCTATATACTTGCACTTTGTTTCCAAAATTAATCATATACTTGAATTATGAATTGAATGCGAGGAATCACTGGTGCACAAGCATTTGTGATCGTTTTGGATGGTAGCCATATCTTTCTCTTCTTCTTTCTATTTTTATTGCATTTTGCATCAGAAGACCATAGGGCCTAGCAGTAACTGAAGCATTTACTTTTTTAAGAAATTCACTCTAGTCATCCACTTGTTCATATAGATATGGTGTTCATAATTGGTAAGTACTTCAATCGGATCAACAAACACAACAGTCAGGTCAAGTGATTAAAATTTCCAAGGTTCATGAAAGCTTCAAGAAAAATATAATCACATTGAGTGATTCAGGAACTTCTGAAATTCAAGCATCAGAACAACGGATGATATCTTTCAAAATGATTACTAGCACAAGACCCAGTAGTTGTTTGGTACATCTAATCCCTAGGATTTTGGGCTGTAAAAGCTTGGTCATTTCTTTTTTAAGATGGAAGAATGTTGAGCTTTAAAATTCCAAATTCTGGGCTTCACCTGAAGCTCCAAATTGGAGCTTTTTCAGCAAACAAATCTGGGCTTTATTAACTATAGTTGTAATTTTGACTTGTTTAGACATGGATGCACCTTATGCCACAAATGCTAACTTCGAATATTTTGTTTCTTTTGTAAGACACACCTTGATCTTGAAAAGAAATCCAAAAACATGAAAGCTCACAAACAAACATCCACCCCCAAATGCCCTGAACATCTTATACGAGTAAGCTGAGCAGATTCCCAAATGCCCCAAACATTACATCTTACTCTTTTTTGAAAAAGAAATTGCACAAATATATAATGGACATCGTTCTTCATGGATCAGCGTCTAGGATCAAGAATTATTCTATATAATTTTAGAATAAACAACAAAATTTTAACTCTAATCAGGATTTAAATTCAAGATAAGGAAATTGATTTTTTTACTAGGTCAGGGGAGCTTGAGAAAGGATCAGCGAGATCAATGGCAAGGGTTGTGGATGTGCGAGGCGTCACTGTGGTGCATTGCGGTAGAGAGGATGAACGAAGAGAGTGGCGCGTGGCAGAGAGTGGTGTGCGATGGAGAGTGGCTGCAAGTTTCCAAGTAGAATGAAGGAAGATGGCGACTCAACGAGGATGAAAAGCAGTGAAGGCGCTTGAAGAAAGGGAAGGAAGATGAAGAATGAAGGACAAAAGCAAAGGAATAAGGTGATTGAAAACATAGATGGCAGAGACAAGGAAAGCGGCATTGAGTAGAGAGAAAGCAAGGAAGGGGGGAGGAGGGTTAGGTTTTGGTTTCTTTGGTCTAGTTTGTCTCTACGTATAATGTTTACAGTTTAATTCAATTTAATGTTTAAACCACAAACTGAATCATAAAATTAAAATTTTATTTAAATCAAATCAAACTAAACTGTGAGTTATATGAAACTAAATTAACTATAATTTGATTTGGTATAATTGATTTGATGAATATCGTTTATTTATCATTTTCAATATAATAGACTTCACTGTCATGCTCCTCTCATTAAAAAGATTGGAAAAAATCAATCGTTCACAAACGTAACCACTAATTAAGAATTTCTCAAAAAGTTAAGGATTAATAGTCTTTTTTAAAAATCAAATAAATTCAATCTTATACAAACTTGAGGAAGGTAATCAATAAAGAAAGAAGATGAATTCTTCGTTCTTTTTGTCCTTACCCTAAGACATGAAGTTTTTACTAAAACTTATTAATTACTAAACATGTTAATAGTGTAGTTCACTATTGGATTGGATGAGGGCTGCTTTTTATTTGAATTGGATCTTGACCAAACAAAAAAATTTATAATTGTTTAAAGAAAAAAATTTAAGGATTTTTTTATCATTGACCCAATTTAGTAGTTATAACTTTCCTACCTGTTTTTTACTTCTTTTTGCATATGGAATTAGGGGAACCCAAAAAACATAAAAATATAGCACTTTAAGTTAACTTTTGATAAATATAGCATTTTAAACATGAAAAATATAGTATTTTGGGTTAACTCCCAATTTTTACAACTTTCAATAAATTTCATCATAGATTAATCCAAATAAATCCATTTTGTCCAAGAAGTAGACCCAAATGAAAACAAGGAGGAATTATATTTGGACTTGAGAAAGTCAAATGGATCAGCCCATTGGATCCCCATGATGAAAGGTTTAGGCCCAAAATAGTTCTACGTTTAACATATATTAGTCACATGGATGGGGCAGAATGGCTTGACCCAATGTAATATATTGTATATTGTATTATATTATATTTTATATTATAGTATATTATGTCATATATTATTGTAATATATACATACATAAAATTAATTTATGTAATATTAATTATAATTTATTTATTTGTTTTAATTTTTAAATAATAACTTTAGTTAGATATTTAATAAAAAAGTTAACATGCCACTTAAGTAAATATTTGTCAGATGAATCTTTACTTACATATGAAAGTTTAAAAAGTGTAAGTAAACGTAAAGTGTTTGAATTGGATACAAGTTGACTGGATCCCAAAAGGATCTAATTTTATAGATTCATTAACGGGTTGAATATGAATAAGTTTGGATTAGACTCAAACTCGATCCAAAACATAAATTTGCTCTAAAAAATGGATCTAGACTAAATCCATAAATAGATTGATATCCCAAAAAATCTCATCTATTCAATCCCAATTGGATCTAAACTGGATTGGATCGAATCAGATCAAATCAGATTGCCACCAATGTCTAATTCAAAAGCTCATATAGATTAGAATCATTTATATCCATAAATTACATATAAAATATAGGAAAGTATAAATTCCAACTAAAAATATGTAATTAAATAACATATAAATATAATAATTATTAGTATAGTATTCGAGTGAGGTATAAAATTGACTAGTACATCCATTTTGATCCATTGTATATATTCCATGTGTTCACGTATATATATAAACTCTTTTTTTTAAAAAAATGAACATATACAAGTTAAACATTCAAATAATTAAATTTCAATTGCAAAAACCTAATTCCATTCTCTTTCAAATAACACTATATTAAAGTGATAATTTGTCACGACACAAAATCGGATACGTGACCGGCGCAAGAGTCAGAATAAATTCCAACTCATACAAGCCTGACAGAAACACTGAATTTAACTAAAAAGCAGAAAGTCTGATATAACTTAAATAAAATCCAAATCAAGCTAACTGAAATATCAAACACAAAACAGAATCCTGTCTGTAGTCAAATGGAGCATACTAAAATCCCAGGAAATACAAAAGTCTGATAAAAACTGAATAACTGTCTCTGAATAGAAAAATCTAGACAGAACTGCTAATGACACGGACTCCTCTTAGTAAGCAAGATCCACCAGATCAACGTACTCAGAATCTGAAAAAAAAAAAAAGAGTGAGTCTATCAACCCAATGAATAATAATTTGCATTTATGAAAACAAAGGACATGCATACAAATATAACATGTAATTTACTGAAAATAGATTTATTCCACAAACACTTTCCATAATTTAGGGAGTTTGTAATCCTGAACATAACATATATCGGGAAACAGATCGGCAACACACAGTCAACCGATAACCAAGGCGGTGACACACAGTCAGCCGGTAATCAAGGCGGTGACACGCAGTCAGCCGGTAATCTGAATGGCAACATATGCCCTGAAAACTGAATGGCAACATATGCCCTGAAATCTGAATGGCAATATATGCCCTGAATAACTGAATGGCAACATATGCCCTGAATAACTGAATGACAACGTGTGTCCTGAAAACTGAAATGTCTAGCACCATCACCCCTGCTAGATGGGAACCCATCAGGGTGCAAATCATGCTAACGTGTACTGCCGTCAACTACAGTGTTCAAAAATCTGAAACTCCCTCAAAATAATGTTTTCTAGATTTAACAGAATAGTTAACTGAATAATTCCATGTACTGATATAAAACTGAATCAAATATAAATAACAGACAAGTTTCTAAAATAATTTCAGAAATTACATGCATGTCCCTTGTCATATAATTTAACAAAAATTTAATTAGATTTGCAGAAAATCAGGTGAATAATTAAAAATAGATTTAATTTAAATATGAAAAGTAGAACAGCTCATAAATACACATTATTACTCACAAAATGACGAAATCGGAAAATCCAACACCGGACGACACAGCTCAACCAGAATCATGCAAGCAATATAGAATCAGGAAATAATATATTTCAATTCATGTAAGATAAATTTCCAGATCACAATACTAAGTAAAATCCTAAGTTTGCGTGCCTGAACCCCTACTATGGTCATTTTGGTCCCGAACCGATCAAATACCTCACGAACCAAGTACCAACGTTATAAACCGTTTGCTTAAAACCTCACAACCAATATATTTAAACCTTAAAAAAATCAGTTAATGAGGTGAACTAATAATGAACCGACCATTAGAAGGTTAAACCGGCCATGAACCGGTCATTAGGAGAGTGAACCGGTCATGAACCGGACTTAAACCCACCAACCCAGTGATGTTTTAATTTCCAGAATATTAAAATTTACTTGGAACTGGTTTAAAAAGTACTGAACCAGTCCAAAGGAGCACTGAACTGGCCGTTAGAGTGTTGAACCGGCCGGTTTAATGCATTTTTGCCTTGAATCGGCCTAAAAACTCAATCATTTTTGCTAAACCAAAACTTAAATAATTACATTAATTAATTATTTATTTTATTATGTAATGAACCGAAATTAAACTGCCAAAAATTCGTGTGAACCGGCCTGGTTTCTGCTGAACTGGGCGGTTTTCCATGTAATTTACCTTAAAATGCCTTGAACGGGGGCCAACATGATCTAAAAAATAGTGAACCGGTACTTAGACAATTAAATAATTAATTTACCCAATTAGCCCACCCTTGAACCGGTGGAAAACCGGTTAATTTAGAGGTGAACCGGCCTTCCAATCATTCACTGTTATTATGTACAATAATATTTTTTTTTTCTGGACTCAAGCCTAAACCTGCGGCTAAACCCGAAATCAATCCGGTCTTCTTCTTCCTCACTCGTAAGTCCTGAACCCCGAAGGTAAAGATTTTACCTGGAAAATTCGCGAAGCTCTTGGAATTAAATCTTGCAACAGCAGTCAGGGTTGCCAAGCGACGACGGCTAGATCAACACTTGGAAGAATCGATCTTCTTCATGAGATTATTTTGACAAAATCAAATCTCCAGAGCGTAGTCCTCAACTAGACTATTTTCTAAAAATTCCTCTCAATTTCCTACTGATTTTGTAAAATTGTTTGAGGAATTATGCTTTGCCACAATCCTCGCTTTGGTTTTTATACAAATTTTGAGCAAATCACAAGCGATTTGCTCGAATTTCTTGGTTCCCAAATTGGTGAACAACCCAGCGGATCTGAAATCTGAATTTATGAAAATCTATAAAATAGGGACTAAATTGAATAAAATAAAGAAGTTAGGGTTTAAATCTAAAAGAATCAAGAATGGGGGGATCAAATTAAGAGAAATTTGAAAACAGCGAGGATTAAATCAAAAGGGAACCTGGAAACTAGGGACCAAATTGCAAAAATCAGAAAAAATTCAGATTTCAGATCCGTCGGGTTGTTCACCAATTTGGGAACCAAGAAATTCGAGCAAATCGCTTGCGATTTGCTCAAAATTTGTATAAAAACCAAAGCGAGGATTGTGGCAAAGCATAATTCCTCAAACAATTTTACAAAATCAGTAGGAAATTGAGAGGAATTTTTAGAAAACAGTCTGGTTGAGGACTACGCTCTGGAGATTTAATTTTGTCAAAATAATCTCATGAAGAAGATCGATTCATCCAAGTGTTGATCTAGCCGTCGTCGCTTGGCAACCCTGACTGCTGTTGCAAGATTTAATTCCAAGAGCTTCGCGAATTTTCCAGGTAAAATCTTTACCTTCGGGGTTCAGGACTTACGAGTGAGGAAGAAGAAGACCGGATTGATTTCGGGTTTAGCCGCAGGTTTAGGCTTGAGTCCAGAAAAAAAAAATATTATTGTACATAATAACAGTGAATGATTGGAAGGCCGGTTCACCTCTAAATTAACCGGTTTTCCACCGGTTCAAGGGTGGGCTAATTGGGTAAATTAATTATTTAATTGTCTAAGTACCGGTTCACTATTTTTTAGATCATGTTGGCCCCCGTTCAAGGCATTTTAAGGTAAATTACATGGAAAACCGCCCGGTTCAGCAGAAACCAGGCCGGTTCACACGAATTTTTGGTAGTTTAATTCCAGTTCATTACATAATAAAATAAATAATTAATTAATGTAATTATTTAAGTTTTGGTTCAGCAAAAATAATTGAGTTTTAAGGCCGATTCAAGGCAAAAATGCATTAAACGGCGGTTCAACACTCTAAGGGCCGGTTCAGTGCTCATTTAGACCGGTTCAGTGCTTTTTAAACCGGTTCCAAGTAAATTAAATGTTTTGAAAATTAAACACATGACTGGTTTAGTGGTTTGAAGTTCGGTTTATGGTCGGTTTAGCCTCCAAACGACCGGTTCATGGCCAGTTCATTTCTTTAATGGTTGGTTCACTTCATTTAATAATTTTTGGAGGTTTAAACATACTAGTTTTGATATTTTAAAGAAGGGTTTATGACGTTGATACTTGGTTCATAGAGTATTTGACAGTTCAGGACTTAAATGATTATAGAAAGGGACTCGGGCATGGAAACCTAGAATTTGGTTTACTTTTAAATTTAAATTATTATTAAAAATATAATTTTAGTTATACTATTATTTCCTGATTCTAGATTGATCGCACAATTCTGGTAGAGCTGTGTCGTCGGGAGTTGGATTTTTCTGGTTTCGTCGTTCTGTGAGTAATAATGTGTATTTATGAGTTGTTCTGCTTTTCATATTTAAATTAAATCTGTTGTTAATTATTTACCTGATTTCTGCAAATTTGATTACATTTTTGTTAAATTATATGACAAGGGACATGCATGTAATTTCTGAAATTGTTTTGGAAACTTGTATGTTATTTATATTTGATTCAATTTTATATCAGTAAATGGAATTATTTAGTTAACTGTTTTGTTAAATTTGGAAAACATTATGTTGAGGGAGTTTCAGATTTTTGAACACTGCAGCTGACGGCAGTACACGTTAGTATGATTTGTACCCTGTATGGGTCCCCATCTAGCAAGGGTGATGGTGCTAGACATTTTCAGATTTATGTTTTTCGACATGGCTGATATGCTGCCGATGTGATTATCCGGCATGGCTGATATGCTGCCGTTGTGATTTTCCGGCATGGCTGATATGCTACCGTTGTGATTATTCGGCATGGCTGATATGCTGCGGTTGTGATTATTCAGCCATATTGATATGTTGCCACTTTGTTATCCGGGCATATGTTGCCACTCTATTATCTGGGCATATGTTGCCATTCAGATTATCGGCTGACTGTGTGTCGCCGCCTTGATTACCAGCTGACTATGTGTCGCTGCCTTGGTTATCGGCTGACTGTGTGTCGCCGATCTGTTTCCCGATATATGTTATGTTCAGGATTACGAACTCCCTAAATTACAGAAAATGTTTGCATAAAACCTGTTTTTAGTAAATTACATGTTATATCTGTATGCATATCCTTTGTTTTCATAAATGTAGATTATTATTCACTGGGTCGATAGACTCACTTTTATTTTTTCAGATTCTGAGTACGCTGATCTGGTGGATCCTATTTATTGAGAGGAGTCCGTGTCATTAGCAGTTTTGTACCTAGAGTCAGTTATTTAGTTTTTGTCAGACTTTTGTATTTCCTGAGATTTTAGTATGCTCCATTTGACTACAGATAGGATTCTGTTTTGTGTTTGATATTTCAGTTAGCTTAGTTTGGATTTTATTTGAGTTATATCAGACTTTCTGCTTTTCAGTTAAATTCAGTGTTCCTGTCAGGCTTGCATGAGTTGAGATTTATTTTGATTCTTGCGCCAGTCACGTATCCGATTTTGGGTTGTGACAAAATACCCCTAAATTAGGGTATTACATAATTTTGACAATTATTTACTTTACAAGAATTTTGTTTATCTTGATAAATTTTACACAAAATTGTTTTTTTAAAACAATATTTTTCTTCAAGTTTTTAATTTATTTTTATGATTATTTAATCATTAATGAAATAGAATTTTAAATTATTTATTGATTTTACTTTTATAATAATAAAGAATCTTTATATAAACATGGAGATATTTAGAAGCCCCACTTTGAAATCACTTTTAACGCCCCAATCTTTTCCCGCGTTAGAATGGAATTAGAATTTCATTTCCTGCACATTTGGTTTCCGTGGTGTAAATACAAGCCAAAACAAAAATATTGGAAGCTTGACTAAGAGAATTGGAAAACCATTATTTCCTTTCCCTTCCTCCGTTCCTTTCTCTTATCTCCTTTTCTTTCCTCTGTTCCTTTTCTTTTTGCAAAGAAGGAACTTTTTCAAAGCGAGGGAAGTGGGCTAATCTACGGTACATGGGGGAGCATTGGTTCAATCTTTCTACATAAAAGCTGCTAACCCAATGAATGTTTTTGAAGGAATCGAACGAGAAGGGAAGGGATTGGTCTTTTGAATCTAACTCCCAATTAGTCAAGTCAGAAAAGAGGAAAGCTAGATTAAGAGCTCATCTAGATTGACTGGCATAGCATGAAGTTGGGGCATGGAGTTTGTGCTGGCATTTATCCCGAATCCACGGGCTAGTCGCAGTTGCACCTGGACCGGTTTTGGAGAACTGAAATCACCAAGCAACTTACCGTCAACTTTTGGTAGACTTCTGCCACACGTCATCAGAAAGAGATGTCCCCCAAGTTTGACGACAATATCTCCGATGACAAACTGAAGAACTTTGACACTGAGTTCATGGAAGCGGATTAGGGCACAGTTTTGGATCTAATAATGGTATGACACTGGCTTTCTTGATCATGTTTGTCAACGTTAGTGCTATTTTGGACATTTTGATTTGATTTTTTGTGGAATTGCATTGTATTATCACAATTTCCTTATTGCCATCAACGTACAAAACAAAAACTTTGCTGGGTACAAGTCATGGATCTCCCCCATACAAAAGCAAATTTGTCCATGATTAATTGATGTTGGAGATAGACAATTAAAGTACAAAAAGACAGCTAGATAATTCCTTAGATGGCAATCTTAATTGAGAATTTGTCACTTTTCTATTGTACTATATATTCAACATTGATTTCAAATAAATAAAAGTATTAGTCAGATATTCCTTGTCTTTCTACAAAGCATGTGTCGCCTTTGATTGAGAGAAAGAGAGATTGAATCATGGATTGTTAATTAACAGTTGGTAACAAAATTAATAATCTGATTTTGTTGCTTTCACATTTGGTAATGAGATGGTGGAACTTGTTAATTACGTCTCTGAACCTAATTCGTTGGGAGTTTTTGAGTTGACTTGGGATTGAGTCACTACATATCAACACATTCTGATAGCAATCTAACATCAGTAGCTAATTAGCTGATCAAGTTATTGTCCTTGGTTTAATCTAAATAGCATTCTAACCAAACCTCTCTCTCTCTCTCTCTCTCAGGCACATTCAGCTAATCTTTTATTTAATGGGCTACTAGTATGAGGGATTATGAAGATTGTTTATTGAGATAGAGGATTTGATGGTGCTCTTTTTTCTTCTTTTTGAATATTTTTCTTTCGTTGCTTCTTCTTTGAGGTGCCTTTTTTGGTAAATTATACATGAAGAAATCATAACAGTGTATTTTATGAAGTTTCCTCTCAATTTGCCGCAAAAAAGATGAAGTGATAACCATTGGAATAAGCGCATTATTTACTTAATTATTTTTTATTACAAAAGGGAAGAGCGGATGTCAAGGATTGGATGTTGTCAATACACTTGTATTTAGGAGGCTTTTGTTATTGGCCCAACTGTAGGAGGTATCCAAGTTGGAGCTTTTAAGATTGATGATACAGCTGGAACAATTGGTAATATTATTCATTGCATGCTGTACAGGCCTAGATTTGTTGGTTTTGTCTCCAAATCTGTGTAATTATTCCAATGCTCATGTTTCTTTTGTAAGCATATGGATTCCAATATGAATACATACTACACTGAGCAATGATATTTGGAACTAAAACAATTTCCATCTGAAAGTTTAGTAGATATTTTGGAATTTAGTGTTGGTTTTTTTGGGTACTAGCAATTTAATCAGGAGATTACAGTGAAGACCAGGTTCTATTTTGAATTTTTATAGAGAATATCTAATGAGTTCATGTCTAATGACTAATTCTATATTATTACAACGTGTATATAGATATAGTGGGTATCAAGTCTACAACCAAAATCCTACTCCATAGCCAAGTGTCAAATCTCTGCCAGGTTGGGCTTATATTATTTTCTTACTGCCATACAATTTATGCTTCTAGACACCTAAAATTTTAGCTTTTTCAGGCATAAATTTGAGTTTTATTATTGGTATTAACTAGTTCCTACTTTCTAGCACTATCTCCTTTGTTGTTTTTTATCTTTTATTTCTTGTTTACAGTTTTGAGCCCTTGCAGATCAGCTGTTTTGCAATCTAGATTACCACAAAAACATAAGGGGATTGTCAAGCAGGTCTTTCTCCAAAAACCTTTCTATGTAATCACTTTTAACAAGACAATCTTCAATTTTATCAATTAACGGGTCTTAGAAGACCATGTCTAATCCAATAGTGCGTTGTTATGTTTATTGTTACTGTTGCACTTCTAGTTGTAAATTGAATATGTGCTTAAATAGTTGCAATCAACGGAAGCTCATGAAGTATATTATCTTTTATTTTTTATTTATTGAAATAAGCTAACTGTATGAGCCTCTTTTAGGATACCTATTCAGCGATTTATTTGTAACCAATGATCTATGCTGTAGGAAAATTAAATAATTGGTTATTTGAAATGCAGATAGTTGTTTTGCATTACTGCATGCTTTAGAAAAAGGAAAACAAAAGAAATAGAGTTTAGTCATTAGAAATTTAAAGGGTTGGGCATGGATTGGGTAAGGCTAGTTCCAGAGTAGAACTGGAACCTACCAGGTCATGGCTGGTCCAAGTTCCTAGAACCAAACCCTATCCAATCGGATTCAGAATCACTTAGGAACAAGCCTTACTAGTTCCCTTGTATATACTCCAGAAGTGGTTTTGAGCCAAAAACTTGAAAATAATAATAAAAATAATAACTTTATTTAACTCAATATTGTTAAAATAATAGAAAACCATCAAAATTCAAAAGCCACCTCCATGTGCTAATTAGCCAATAAATTTCAAATATTTGTTTACATATTGATTTCATATATATGTGTAGAGTCATCTACTCTTCTGCATTTGACACTGGATATTTTACCTAGTAAAATTGGAATAAACAGTAACTCAACTATAAAGTGGAAAGAAGTATAATGGAGGGAAACAACAAAAGAAAAGAGGAAAAAAGACATTACTGGCATCTTGTAGCAAATCCTAATGTTGCAGCAGCAATAGAAAGTAAAAAAATGATGTACATGACGCAGGCTTACAATGCATATGAGGAATTTAATACTTCAAATCTTTGCTTAACAGATACTTCTTCAGAACATCCATAACAGACCCAAAATTTGCCTTCACTTGGACTAGAGGATTAGCATACTAGCAAGCCATGTCTTTTTTCTCCTTTGGGTGATAATCAATCTTTGATTGTGTGAACTTCAGACCATGAGAGTACTTGTATAACATGTGATTGTATAAGTTATCTTATCAAGTTTGTAATATAATATTTCCATGTATTATCTTGGAAGATAATTGTATCAATGCATCACAGGTGGATAAGGTATTATAGCTGTTTCTTTCAACTTTCAATTGGAATATTTTCATTTCATGTTTGAAATTGATACAATTTGGTTCTTTGTATTTTCATCAGATAGTGTAAATTATTTTATAAAATTTAAGAATTTTGATTGAATTAGTTTGAACAATTAATACAGTTTTAGTTGGTTTGCTGTTGTTCCTTCTTGAGCCATGTTCCTATATAAGTTTGAATAAATTATTTTAATGCCACACTTGTTTTCTAGAACTTTTACTTCATGTGTTATCCTATGTTGATATTATGTTTGAATCTCATTGTATGATCTGATGTGTTTGGAATTTTTAAATTATTTGTTTTTTCAAGCACCAAAACATTTGACCCCCATTAATTTTTCTTGGTGTCCTTTATAAGCTGTATTGACATGCATGAAATTATTTAATATTGGCTATATGTTGTATTTGGTTTATTTTGAAAATTTTTTGTATCATAAGATTGCTACTTCAATGCCACCCTTGTCAAGAATTGTATATTTTTTGTATATATATAACTGCTTGGGCTCTTTGTTAGAATTTACATAATTGTTTAATAGGTTGTAAAATTTGGGAATGTCTACATTTTAGGGGAGACTTTGCCAAAATTTCAAAAAAATATTGCAAATAAATAATAAAAACTTGGCACAAAACCCCTTTCACATTATAAATATATTCTCAAATGTATTATAAATTTAAAAAGTATAGAAGAAAGGTTTTGTGGAATTATGTTGACTTAGCTTTTTTATTTTTTGTGGGACAAAATTTCTCTTACTGTATAGTTAAATTGTAAGAAAAGCCCTTTCAATATCAATTAATATTATGTATATCACCATTCAAATGTATACACCATAGTATAATTTCAATAGATAAACCTTCTTTCTCATAAGAAAAGCTTTTTTTTTTTTTTTTTGTAATCTATTTCTACTATATCTATAACAAGGGAATTCTCTATGTTTTGTTTCAATGACACTATTTTACATGCAAAACATTAATATATCTTCCCTTTTGTTGCACGTTTTGGAGTATTTTAGATTTTGCTTTTGCGTCCCAACAGCATGGCATTTTGAAATTTCAAGGAATTTCTATAAGGGTTGATGTATGTTTTTGGATTTCCTATAGTTGTATTTATTAACATGTTGCAATATTTGCCTCAGGTGATTATAAATTATCTTTTGTACTAGAAAATTAACTTAATTGCTAGGAAGTATATTTTGTATTAAAATTGCACCAATCATAAGGTTTTAGGAAAGCCATCAGAATTTCAGGTTCTTAAACATAGCGGATACTGCATTAACTATTTTGCCATTTGTAAGTCTAGATTACCTAAGAAGGAAATCTTTTGTCCAAGTCTAAATGGCTCTATTTCATTTATAAACTAGAATTGAATGGTGAAATAAGAATCTTTGGAACCCCTAGTAGTTAGTGGAAGACTTGTTTTGACTTAAGTTTTGTCATTACTGGTATATTTTTCAAAGTTGAATAGTTTACTAGCTTGTGATGTTTATGTTAAGGTGAATCTTGCATTCTAAAAATTACTCCTCCTTTTTGCAACAGTTTTTTGATGGCTTCATTTTGCAATCATGCCCGAAGCAAGGATTCTTCTAACCCTAGAAGTGAAGGCAAGGACAGGCCACAATTTAATTTTAGACATGGTGATGGGTAAAACTAGCATGCCCCATTGGTGATAGTTCTTTGAGCAGCCTAGATTCTACAAGAAGCTTCCGTGACACCCAGCTGGAGATGTTTAACCACTGGCATGGTTTGCTCATATTGCATCTTCTTGCAGCACTCATGTTTGCCCCCTCCCTCGGGCATGGTTACAAGTGTGGCTAGTTAACTCAATTATTATTTATCACACTTTCTGCAATAGTTGGATCCTCATAATTGCTGATTATATATATCTAAGAAATTTATCATTTGGGATATGTTGTAATTTGTAATGTAGAATTGCATGAAACATTGAGGCTATGAAATTTCCCACCAAATGAGAAAATGGCATTGTTACTCTTTGCAAATTGTTGGCATATGTATCTTTGAAAATAGAAAGTCTTCAATTCTTTCCTTAGCAATGGTGTTCTTTCTCAAAAAGTTTAGCATTTGCTAGTCAGTTTCATCCAATTTCTGTCCTAATGGAGAATAGGTATGAGTTAGAGCTTTCCATTGTTTGTGGATTCAATTCTTTGTATTGGTGTTATCCTCCATGGTACTTGTAATTCTAAGCCAGAACATAATTTCTTCTGGCATTCATTGCTG
Organism: Thlaspi arvense; assembly: GCA_911865555.2. Classification (NCBI taxonomy): domain Eukaryota; kingdom Viridiplantae; phylum Streptophyta; class Magnoliopsida; order Brassicales; family Brassicaceae; genus Thlaspi; species Thlaspi arvense. The sequence continues at coordinate 103,711 of CAJVSB020000162.1, forward strand.
GGAGTCTGTGGTTTGAAAGTAAAATTGAGCTTTGCCTATATGCTTTCTGGATATTTCTTATATCTTTCTGGATTAGCTTTAATTCCTTATAGTGTTTTATGCCATGGCGATAATTGGGGCTATCTCCTTAACTTTTCGAATTATACCTACTGTTTTTATATAATTTATTTGGCATCATGCGCTCTTAGATTTTCTTGTGGATAAATTTGGATTGTAAATCAACCTTAGCTGGATTTTGCTGAATTTTTTTGGACTGGAAGTTCAGAAATGCTTATTGCTTTTGCTATCAATTGAGTGGCAATATCTTGCAGTGTAACTGTTGATTGCTTGTGTAGGCAATAATAAGTCAAGCCAGTGGCCCATGATCATTCATATATCTTATTTTATTGGAGTGAATGTAGCGAGGGCCTGGGCAGCCTGGAAATCTTGCATTACCTCGTGATTTTATGTTACCTCGATGTAGGCCTAGGCAAGTAATTGTATCTAATACTGGTGCATGTCAGAATAGTTCACTCTGTCATCTATTGAATCTATTTGGATCAGTTTGTATCTCATATTCTTATTTGCCTATGCTTTAGAAAATAAGGTCATTCATTTTTACCATCTCACACCCTTGTAGGGATGCTTATGGGTTGCATTAGCTGGTTTGCTATGTAAACCCAAGCCAAACCAATTTGGGTTGAGTGGGTTACTAATAAACCCAATCGGGTTTTCTACAGATCATTATTTGATCTGAATGTTTGGATTGGTATGGATGGGCTGCTAAAGGAACCTGATCCAATTACCCATAAACCACAGGACTTGTGTTTGCTTTTTCTATTGATTTTTTTTTATCACAAATTATATTCATTTTTGACAATAAATGACTAAAAGATATAATATTTCCAACTATGATTATTATCAAATTCCAAAATTGACAAACCATAAAAAACAAAAATTGAAATGAACAATCTTTGGCCTTGATGCTAAAACCAGTTGTCGGGAACCAACTCAACCTGATTTGCCAACCATTCTTTATATTCTATCTGCCAAAAGAATATAATATCCAACCTGCAATCTTATTCATACAATAAATTATGTAATTCAAATTAGCTCACAATTAAAAATTGAAAACATAAGGGTTCTTGTCATGATTGCCCCTCAAGTAAACATCTAAAATATAAAAATAACTTAGGAGCTTCTCAAAAGCAAATCAATTACAAGAATATAAATGAAGCTACTTTTGAAATTCACAAAATTTTCAGTCAATAAGTGAATTGAAAGTGCTGGAGCCTTCAAGTGAATTCTACAGTTTCGAGATCACAAACTATACAAATTTTGTGATAGCAAGCCATAAAAAATTTAGCATCTCAAATTCTGTTGAAAAGAAAACAAATTTAAAAGAAGAAACTCATTTAATTAATAGAGCAAGACACCCAATTGCAACAGAACTGAAAACCTAGTATATGTAACCATAATTTTGTTCATTCCAGAACCTTAACAGAGCAATTGATATCGTGAACTTGTGTCCTTGATCATTTATCTGGCCTTCTTACAATTTTATTGCATATGAATTTGAATGACCCCATGTTCACCTAAAAATAAAAAGGAAAAATGATAAAAGGGAGGATTAATTGGATGTAAAGACGGTGATACTAGAGTCCATTTTTCCTTCAATCTATTTATTTTAAATTTTTTTCGTGTTGCAATCCATGCAAGTCTATTAGGTTAATGTTGTTGTTACTCCAATTCATGGTAGGCTTCTTTGTACAATCTAATATTGATTGGAGGCATTTTGTTTCCTATTAGTTGCAAGGCAAGATTGGCGAACTGGAAGATGGATTTGTTTTGTTTAATAATGTTAATGGTTTTCATGTTGCCTTATTATCACTGTTATTTGATGCTTTGCAACAATGATAAGTTGCATTTCTATGCTGTTTCTTTTTGATTTTTTAATCTACTTTTCAAGACAGGTTTGCTTTGAGAAATTTCTTCTATTTTCCTTATAGATTACCAAGCTTATAATTGAAAATTCATAATGTATGCAACTTCATATGCTAAATCTCAGACTTACGTATCAGGTGTGAGGAAGGAACGGGTTGCGCTTGGTGCCACCTTGTCCTTGCTGCCATTTGTTTATGCTTTTTGGCGCATGGGCGTTCACTTTCCTATGCTTTCGCCAGATAAAGGTTCTCAACTTACACATTTATTTATTTATGTATTTGCTCTTTTAGGATCATGTGAAATACAAATCTCACTCTTCCTTCATCCCCATACAAATAGTGAAAGGCACTCGTACTCCTTTCACCTGCTTATGTTGTAGCTTACATGGCTCTAGAGCATATAGAATTCAATTTTGATAAACTTCTAGTTGTCTTATAAATTTGCTTTATATCCTTCTCAATCTTACCTTTTGCAAGATTGACCATAATTGTTTAACAGGTTGTAAAATTTTGGAATATCCATATTTGAGGTGGAACTTTGCCAAAATTTCAAAAAAATTGTAAATAAATAATAAAAGCATTGGTACAAAAACCCTTTCACATTAGTAATACTGTCAAGCCCCTCCTTTGCCTAAACAAGCGTAACAGTGGGGCAATAACTGTTTACCACCAAATTTAAAATTTGGCAGTATGACGGCTGTTATAACCCCTATCTAAAAACCTGTCAGTGATACCTGTCACCTGTACAAAGGTATATGTATATATATACATGCCTTTGGAATGCATAATTCCATTCCAATAGTGAATTATAATACATTCACATAATTTCCAACCATGCATTCCTAAACTTGCTCTAACTAGCTAGCAATATATATATATATATACATATATATATATATATATCACCACTATATCAAATCCCAATTCTAACCTCCCCTCTCATGCTAGTGACTAAAATCAGCTATGGAGTTCATAATTTACAACTCATTAACTAGTATAAGATAGTCCTGCTGGCCCAACCGCCAACTAAAGTGTAGCGATGTCCTGGTGGTGGTACAAGGAAATTTAACTGAAATCTGCAAAATATAAAGAGTATGAGAATACGAGTTTCCAATGAATGACATACAATCTAAACTTAGCGGAAACAGAGTGGTTTATAATAATACTATGCACAAAACACTTTTAGTAATTTAGTTACTCATGAAAAATAATGATAGAAATATAATAGAAATTTATCTCATCTCATTGTATATGAAGCTATCCATAAAGCAATGATAGAACAACATAGAAGAGATAAACTTGTTTATATCAGCTATTTTCTTTTAGTTCATTGATATATCACAGAAACAAGTCCACGAGAAATTTAGCAAAGTGTGAAAATCATAAATCATGCCATGTCACATATAACTCTGATCAGGTGTGCATAACTAATAATGTCTGAGGGTAGTAAAATTAAGAAAACATAAAAAAAAAATCTATAAAACATGTTGGGCACTACTACACTGTATAGCCTGCAATCATAGGTCGTTACTCCAGGCCAGAATAACACAATTTGTGACGTCTAAGAGCCCTTTGGGTCCAAAATCATAGCATAGGAATTGTAGAACAATCACCTGCCCCAAATGGCTGCACGACATTCTAGTCTGAGTACCGAAGCACCAAAACGTCAAACACATCATAAAAGTTCAAATATACTGAAATTAGAACATAAGCACTCTATTTCCATGTTTTGATATCAAAACTTTTAATTTTATCATAAAACATATATTTATTTGGAAAAACTAAGGTTAGAGAGTATGCCACTCACCATCTTTGTAGCCTAGGGTGCTCGGTCTGGTCATCTTGAATCGGGTCAGAATCAGCCATGTCATGAGTGCCTACAAATGCAAGTGTGTGGAATCTGAATATAATGCCATGAATGCATGTAAATACAAAATGATGGGGGTTATGTTACCAAAACTTATATTATCTTTTAATTCTTTACATTTTCCTTTCTCTTATTCCTTTGCATTGCCAAATCTTATGTTTCCCTCATTTCTTAGATTAGTTATGATAAATTTCAGCTTGTTTAATGTTTCTTTTAAAGGCTGTTATATATATTGTTTTCTAAGTTTCTCAAGTCAAGAGATTGTATCCATTAATATCTAAGGGGGTCTAAGTTATGCTTTTATTTATTTTCCGTTATCTTACCATTTTAGCATTCTTCCTTGGTACCCTCTTTGGCATTCCTTAGACTTTTGCTTGGTGTCCTTTTTTTTTTTGAGGGCATAAAACCTTCCCAAGGTTAGTTTCTAAATTTCTAACATTTACTCACAACCTTATTCATATATTTCAGATTGCCCTTAATTGAATTTTGTTAGGTTTTAAGTTATATTCAATCAATGTCTTCTACCTTCTTCTTTATTGGTTTCAACTACTTCATAAGCTGTTGATTAGCCTTGGCTTTGGACTTCATTAAGCCCCTTAATGGCTCAATTAAAACACTTTGCTGAAATTCACTGTAGAAAAATTCTGCTATTAATCATCTTGATTCCCTAATGAGTTTCACTTAAATTTGGGACTAATTTGGCCTCTAATCCTTTCCTTCTTTTATGCTAATCTCCCCCTCTAACTAGCCACTCATTTAGCTTGTATTTAATCCCAATTAAGTCCTAATTTCGTGGCCTTAGATACACACATATCGCAGAAAACTTTTTCTGCAGTCGCCATTTACTACCTTTTTAGATTCTTGTAACCATTTGTCAAAAATTCGATATCTTTTTTATATTTCCTTTTCCATGGAGCTAACTCACTTCCTAATTCTCCTACTAGCATCAAAATTGAACCAAAATCAATCCATTTTCTTGGCCTAAGTGGTTCAGCCATCCTCTGTTTTCCTGCAGAAAATTTTCTGCAAACCTAAAACTAGTTTTCTTGTATTTTTCAACTTGTTTTTCCAAAATTTCTTGCTATTTCCCTTCCTTTTCCTCAACCCCATGTGAGTTCCCTATGTTCTTGTCCTTTTTTCAAGATTATATCCAGCATAAAAATCTAATACAAATGCATGGAAACATCAAAATATTCAAGCAAACATGATTTTTATACATTTCTCTCAAGTTTTTAACAAGTGCGGGTTTGTTCTCTTTCTATAATTTCAGCTCCCCCATGAATTTCAGCAGTCTAGTCTTTTCAAGAATCTTGTTTTCTTCAAGCAAATGAGATGGAAGAGAGGTATAGCATAAAAATCTACAACAAAAGTTACACAAAAATAATTTTTCTAGAATTTTTACAAATTTTCTTACCTTGTTTTTCTTGATTTTCTTCTCTCTTTCTTCTTCTCTTCTCCCTTGGCTCTTTCTCTCTCTATCTTGCATGAAAATGGCTGTTTCTAGAGGCTTTCTGAGGATTATAGACCCATTTGGTCGACCTAACTTTAGCCTATTTACTAAGAGGTCCCTCAACTTCCACTTTTTTACATTTTGACCCCAAATTCTCTAAAATTTTTCAATTAGCCCCAAAATTTTTAGGAAATCCCTATTAGGACTCTATTAATATAATCTTCCAATAAAATCAAACATCACTGCATACATGTATTTTTAAAATTTTATTTTTAATTCATTAAATATTCCATAATTCCTTAACTACATTCAATTTCTTTCTTTCTTTCTTTTCTTTTTTTTTTCTTTTTTCTTATTTGGTTTCAAAATTATTTTCTAATCTTTCTAATCCTCTCATTAGCCCCTTTTAATGCCCTAATTTCCTTTTCTAAATTTTGGCATAAAATTGCAAAGTAGCCCCTCGAACTTTTAATTAATTATGTTTTGACCCTTTAATCCTAGAAAGTTTAGGAAGTCTCCATTAAAATAATGTAATCCTCCCAAATTTAAGACCTAAACTAGTCTAAGATACCATATAATTTTCATAATTTTATTCCTTCAAATTCTTGAAGTTTTTATTTATTTATTTATTTTAATCAAATAGCTTAATTAGGGTTTTTCATGTCAAAAGAGTTCCTTTTTTTTTTTCTAATTTCTTTTTCTTTCATTACAATTCCATATTTCCATGCTTGCTATAATTCTTCTAAGCTTTCTGAAGGTTACAAACAAGAAACTAAAATTTAATTTAATTTATTTTTTTCTATGATTTTTTTTCAAAAGGATGCATATCTGAAACTTAATACATGAAATGCATCAAAAGCAAGAACTAATGCAATGCATGTTTTAAATGTTGAAGTTGTGCATTCGAAACTTGGTTTGGAATGTCACAAATACATTCTCAAATGTATTATAAATTTAACAAGCAAAGAAGAAAGATTTTGTAGTATTATGTTGACTTAGCTTTTTTATTTCAATAGATAAAGCTTTTTTTCTCATGAGAAAAGGCTTTTTTTTTAAATCTATATCTTTGAGATCCTCTGCTATATTTGCATATGGAGATTCTCTATGTTTTCTTTCAATAACACTATTTTACATGCAAAACATTAATATATCTTCCTTTTGCAGGTCTTAGAGTACTTAAGCTTTTGCTTTTGTGTACCAACAGCAAGGCATTTTGAAATTTCAAGGGATTTCTGTAGTGGTAGATGTATGTTTATGAGAATGCTCCTACAATTGTATTTATTAGCATGCTGCAATATTTACAAAGGATTGTAATTATCTTTGATACTAGGACATTGACTTGATTGCTAGGTAGCATATTTTGTATTACAAATTCTAGCAGTTTTGTAATTTGGTACTTGCAACAGGTATTCAAATAGAACAAGTACAGGTTATTATGATATATACAAGTGTTGTGAAAATGCTTATGAAATATTAGCAGGTATTGAAATGCTTATTTGAATGGAACAAGTACAATTCTGTGTAGTGTAGAATCATAACTAAACCAGCTTCGTCACCTTAATGTTTGACAAAATTTAAATTTTATGTTGCAAGCTTATTGTAATGAAATTCACGTGAATTTGTAACCTCTATATTTGTTACTAATTAAGAAGATCTTATGTTAAAGAATATGTAACCAAAAAAAGGAATCGTTACAAAAAACATATTGCAAGGGCTTCTCAACACGAAAACTTATGATAACGAAGTTAGCAAGTATTCGTTACAAAAAAACTACATTTCATAATGATTAAAGCCATCACTAACTGTCCAACTTTGCTACTAAATTATTTGTAACAAACACAAATGTTCTGTTGTAATAACATATTGTGACAAGCTTTTCAGCATGAAAAGTTATTGTAATGAATTGTCAAATTCGGCGTCACAAAAGAACATCTTTTTGTAACGAAAAAATTCGTTACCAATTTTTTCATATTGTAACCAAAGAAGGTTTGTCACAAAAAGGTCAACATTTTGCAATGAAAAAATTCGTTACCAATTTTTTTATATTGTAACCAATGTAGATTTGTTACTAAAAATATCAGTAACAATATAATTATTTTCGTTACAAATACTTATTGCAACGGACAATCCTGCACAAAAAACTTTAGTAACAAAATTCAATTTCTTGTCATCCCAATAAGTTATAGTAACGATTATCTGAGCTTATAGTAACTAAGAAACTCATTACAATATGTGCATTTTCTTGTAAGATTAATGCTAAGTATGCATCTTTTGGTTCGGTTGTAAAGTTTTAATTCTATTGTTTTTATTTTTGAGATTTCCAAATATGGCCTCCTATTTTGTTGCCAACTATTCCAAATCTGAATAGTTGTTGCTAGAAGAGAAAACACTTGATATTTGATGCTTGGATTCAAACAATTGTTGGAGTGAAGAAAGGAAGATGTATGGTCTTGGTCCAGAAGCTTCTATTGCTAGAAAATCTCATGTCACTTGTGTCAATTCCCATAGTGCAATACTTCCAAATGCTCCTCAACAAGAATTTGATACACCTGAATTCAAGCAAGCAGTTAATCTTATATTGAAGAAGCAAATGGAAGATATGCGTCTTAGCTTTCGTGAAGAAATAAAAGCAGCAGTTCAAGTTGTCCTAAGCCACGTGTTTTCTTCTCAACCATCACCTAATAGCTCTGTTTCTTCCTCATGGCCAAACCTGAATTCATAATTATTGCACAAGTTTTAGTTTTATGTAAACATTATTGTTTGATTTTTTGCAAACATGTACTCAATCTTTTGTAGACATTTGACTTGATCTTTTGTAGAAACTTGTTGCTTGGCTCAAATGTATTTGATTTTAATTATATTATATTGCATTTGAATGATGTTGTTGATTAATTATATTGCATTTCAATATAAACAGGAGAATACAAGATTTTAATATTTTATTTATAATGGCAGGTATGAAATTTTTGCTAGGGCTTGTCCCTAGATAAAAGTGGCATATCCAATCTAAAATTTAGCATACTGAAGATGTCAACTAAAAAAAATAGCAAGGAACATAGCTAGAGAATGGTCCTAGCTATATTTTAGCAACAAATTTAGCTAGGAAACTTTCCTAGCTAAATTGCTAGGAATTTAGCTATTGACATTCATAGCAAAATTTAGCTAGGACCTTTCTCTGTAGCTAAAATCCCAGCTAAATTTAGCTACAGATGATGAATATCCCTAGCTAAAATTTAGTTACGCCTGTTTTAGCTACAGAATTTTGTGAGGGATGTTTTCCTAGCTAAATTTAGTTTAGCTAGGGATTTTTTCAATTTAGCTACAAATTTGTTCCTAGCTAAATGATGATTTTCTTGTAGTTTATAGTTCTGGTTATTTGTCAAGATGAATAGAATCAATTATAGATAGAAAACAAGGTGACGAGCTGTCACATGCAATGGAATATAGGCAAAGACCAGGGCTTCTAATAGATGCTTGGACAAATATATAGAGAGGCAAAGGACAAGGCTTCCAGTAGTTACGTGGGAACAAAATAGAAAACAAAATAAGATCCTCAATTTGGTGTTTCATATATTTTGTCATTCAAAGTTAGAGAGTTTAACCCAAAGTTTAAAAGCTTGCTTCATAACAGTGAAATTAAAGTGGAAGAACTTCATTGCAACTTATTCCTATGACCTTAAACTACACCTAAGTCATGGATCATAGGACAGTTTACTTAAATTCAAGATTTGTATTTTAGAAAAATAAGCTCACTTCAAATCCATTAGGAAATATGGAACTGGGTAGAGCATTCTTCTTCAAGGATCCTTGTGGTTGGATATCTGATGGAACTACACCATTGTTGCTTAAAAATTCAGTATCCAAGGATAAGGTGAATGCTAAGCAATAGTGCAATACACATACTAAAATTATTAGTTATTATGCACAAATATGCAAGTAAAAGTCTCCTTTTTTGTTTTCTTGGTTGGGGGGGAGCCATACTCATATATGAAGAATTATATGGATACACTTATCAGTCAAAATTCTATCTTTGGTAACACAAGATATCACTAGATAACTACATGAATAATTTACCATGAACATAGGTAACATGTTTCTACCTTGTCCTCAATGCGAGTATCTATTAACATTGTTAAAAGACAAATTTGTCATTTTTAGTTGAATCAATAACTGAGAATCTTATTAAGCCTGAGCACAATCGGAAAATATAATAGGATGACAACCCAACAACATAGTAGGTAGCAAGGTATATAGCATGATGTTAGCATTTTTTTGGCAACATACATTATGCATGTAGATGTATGGCACAAATGTAGGACATCTGTAATCTTGTAACATAATGGGGTTTAAATGATTATAAATGCACTAAAAGGACAAAATCACACCCTTATATATAACTAGATGTATTAAAAAGATGGCAACAATGCCCAGCCTCTAGTCCATTGTAGAACTTGGGAGTTTTATATTTAACTCTTTCCCCTTGTTTGGATAATTAGAGATAAATGTAGAAAATATTAAGACATGATAGTTGGGTATCCAAGTTACTCAATCCAGAATCCTGACTCATAGCAGTTGGATAATCCCCTTGTTTGGATTCTTATTTTTTCTTTTCTATCCAAATTACTCAATCCAAATTCTCGGCTCATAGCACTTGGAAAATATAAGCAAAATCCAATTTAACTTCCAATTCAAGCAAAACTCTGACACTTATGATTGGAGAGTGTGTCACGACTCAAACCCGGGCTTGTGACCAGTACTAGGATCCACCAATCCTAATAAGTCTCACAACGAAACATACCAAAACTATACTAGTCACATCATAATATATAGATCAACTCCACAATACACATAATAGAATCCTGTCTAAGAACAAAAAAGGAGTAGACTAGAGTACAAAGTGGGTACAATATGAAACAAGCCTGTACATCTATCAAATCGGTAGGGATCTATGATGGGCGCTAAGGTTAGAATGGAATCTAACCTCACAAGCCTATCACATAACCTATACCATAATTTAGAATCGACTAAATAGGAGTTTCATATAAAAGTCTAAAATAAAACATGCTAATAGCTCAATAAATCGATAATACAATATTTGAAAACTTATTTATAGTCAATGGAGCTTATCTAATAAAGACCCAAGTTCAACAAAAATGAAAAATGGAACAAAACCAACATCTAAGATCAAAAGACAAGTAGTTGAAATAGGGGACACTCCTTAACCAACAGGATCTAAAGGAGTGTTGAACTCTGAATTTGAAAAATAATAAGGAATGAGTCGACATACTTAGTAAATAATGACATGCATCTATGAGAACAAGGGATAGGTATGTCAATTATAATAGAAAACTTTTACAAAAAAAACAAAAATCGTAGTTATCTAGAGTTTGGAGAGTTTATGATCTAGAATGTAACAAAATCAGAAGACAAAGATCCCTGTGGTTCCATAATTTGTTGGCATACAGATATAGAGTACAACTATCTTAGCTCAATGTGATAGTTTAGCACCACTCTTACTAGCTAGGGATATAATCTAAGATGCACCTAGTCTAATACTTATTGCCGTTAGCTCTAGTGTTCTAAGAAACTAAATCTCTCTTAAAATAGTTTTTTAAAATTAAATAGAAATAGTCTAACAAAAAATAGGATTTCTAGTCACAGATATAAACAATGTCGAGAAAAACAATATTTGACAATTTCTCAAAATAAAATCAATAACAACATACATGTCCCTTTGTTATACATTTCTAACAAACTTTAATTTAGTTTTTTAGAAAATCAGGAGTATCATGTAAAATCAGTATTTATAGCAAATATGGAAAAATTATAAATACTCATAAATTCATATTACTACTCACAAAATTGATAGATTTCAAACAGTCCAATCTTCAGCGATATGGGCTCCACAAGAAACATAAAAAGCATCCAAAATCATAAAAAATAAAATATCTATTTTAAGAGTCTAATATATCTAACAATTAAATTAATATAAATTTCCAATCAAAACACAAGTATAAATCTAGGTTTTCGTGCCCAAAACCCAAGTCAGGGCTAGTAAAGTCCCTAACCGATCAAATAAATCATGAATTGAGTATCAAAAGTCTTGAACTGGTCTTATAAGGCATAAAACTAGTTTATTTAACCTCTAAATCATCTTTTAAAGTACAAAACTGGTCTTGAACCAGTCACTAGTATGCTGAACCAACCATGAACCAGCTTTTAATGCACTAAACCAGCCTTATACTAGCCTCTAATGTACTAATGCACTAAACCAGTCCTAAACCTGAACTGGCCTCTAATGCATTGAACTAACCCTGAACTAGCCTCTAATAAACTAAATTAGCTCTAAACTGGCCTTTAATGTATTAAACTGGACATATAACAAATTGAATCGGATTGATTATTCTATAAATAGGGCTAAATAAGCCCTAAACCAACTACTAGAACACTGAACTAAGGGTTAAGGCATTGAACTGGTCCTATTTAAGGACAAAATTGATCATTATTACACTGAGCTAGTCCATATAAGCATTGAACCAGTCAAACAAGATACTGAATCAGTTAACTAACCCTTTAAACCAACTAAAACTCTCCTAAACCAACTAAAAAACTAGTGAACCGGGCCTACTAAGTAGTGAACCGGCGTAACAATTATTGAACTAGGGATTTAAATCATTAAACAAACAAGAATCCTCCTTGAGCCGATTATGTATTTCAGATTTGGAATCCAGATCCAACACTGCCACGTAGACCTGGTACCAAATGACCTAGTCCAAAAACCTAGTTCAAAGCCTAACTTGTATAACCCAAAAGCCACTCAACCTAAGCTCATTTAGCCCAGCCCAGTCCAAAGTCTTGGCCTAAATCTAGATTACCCAATCTTGTTAATGGCCCAGCCTAACGACCCATGGCCCAAACCCTGTCTAAGCCCAAACTCTTGGCCTTGTCCTGGTTCACTAAACTGGATTAGTTTTTGACTTGAGAACCCATTTGGGTCATCATCGCAACCCAACTCCCCTGTTAAAAATCCGAAAGAAACTTACATAGTTATGGAGGTTGATTGGACAAAAATCTCAACAAGATTGATATTGTAGTGGTCAGAGCTGTTAAGGTAGTTGGTGGCAATGATGGCACAGTGGTTCAATCAGCCAGAAACAACCTTGATAAGCTTAATTTCCTGCCAGAGTCTCGTCATCAACAATGGAGAATTTCAGAGGGAATCGACGCACATAGAGTTCAGATTTCTAGGATTTGAGTTAGGGTTTTTGTTCTAAGAGATTCGTTCTTCAAATATACATGCTCAATTGGAAATTTGTGGATGCAATATTGCTGATTTGATCAAATCACGCAATCAGGTTTCAAAGATGGAATGGACGATCAACAAGATCGAATTTTCAAGATTTTGCAAATAGGTGCTTAATATCCTTATTTTGTTCATTTCAGTCCCTACCCTATTCTGATTATGTGTACTCGATCCTTGAAAGATTAATTTATTTCAATTAGGTCCTCCAACTTTTTAATTGAGCCCCAATTTTTCAGCGTCTTTCCATTAAGTCCCTTGATAATTTAAATTTCTCCTAATTACCCTTGATTTGGGGTATTGTAGGTCTCTCCCCTTTACTAAAAAATAAAAAAAATGAAAAAGAAAAAACTTTTTGTCAAGAAGTTTGAGCATGCCACCAATAAATTTTTCGTTGACCAAATACTTATTAATAACAATTACTAATAATTACAAGTAGAAAGGTTAATGGATCAACACCATGTCAAAGTTTTAAATCACAGAAAGATTTTACAATTTTTATTTTTTCTTTGCCAAAATGTAAAAGCAAATAATGAAAATCATATAATTGGGAAAATATATAGTTTTTGTCACGTTGCAGAGTCAAGATCCATGTTAAATAAAAAACATATAAAACTCTAGAAATACAAACACCATTTGCATACAATTCATATATACATATAGCTTTAGCCTGATGTGCAGAATAACGTATTGTCTAGGAGCAGTATATATGAAAACATAAAACATGGGTTTCATGTAAGGATTTAAGTGAAGAAATTAGATGTTTTGGATGTTAAATTGAAGTTTAAAGAGTTTACAAATTATATTGAATAATGAAGAAGAGATAGAGAGACCAAAGTGTAAATTAGCTTGTATTATTCATCCTCCTGCATCCAAAACACTAGTCGCTCAACAATTGTCTCTGTTGAGGACTCCAGCTACACTAGGGACTCATTTAATGCATGGCACTAACTCTCCTTTGTATTAAATCCTTAATTGGCAATAAGCGAACATCAATGGAAACCTCCATTAATCACATCTCTACCCCTTGGCCTATTTCGCCTTGCAATAATCCCATCCTTACCCAGTTTGACTCTTTGTAGCTTTGCCATTACATCTCCTAGATCTAGTCTTCTAATGGTGGCTACTGACTTCAGAACCTATGAAGGAAGAAGAATATCAGGGCCTCGCTGCATGGTGGACAAGGTTAGTGATTGGTTGATCATGATCAATTGATTGGCAACAAATGCGAATGAGGAGAGGCAAAGGAGAAGAAGATGATGAGTAAGAATGGACGGGCAAAAGTAAGGGAGACAAATGTCATCTTCATTGAAAATAACTTATTTACAATCATTTTGATAAAAAAATAGTGAGCATAACTTTTTGTTATTTTCATTTTTCACCTTATTGTTTTAAGAAATATTTTTGATAAAAATAAACAACATACAAACAAAATTTTAAAATAACATATATGAAAGCTCTCTTTTTTTCTATTTTTTTCATTTATATAAACAAATAAATTATAAATTTAGATACAAAATTTGGAAAAATTACCAAACTGGTCAATTTAGGAAAATATTACCTGGAGGGCTAATATAAAAAAAATTGGTCCAAAAGATTTAAAACTCTAAAATACTCTTCCACTCCTTTTCAAACCCAAATTATAAGTATGAATTTATAAAAATATAAACATATTTTTTCAAAATTATAAGTTTATAAAGTTACAAGTATGTTTTTGTAAAACTACATTTAAAAGAGTAAAAACCAAATTCTCTTTTTAGTGCCTAACTGTTGAATGTGTAAAGAGTCATTGGTAGATGACTTTCTAAGTTTCTGGTATATTGAATTTATAAATTGTAAAAATAAATTTAAAGTTACAAAAGCTTCAAAAGTTTAAAATCTTAATTCTTAGTATTTTAATTTCTTTGATATAACTTATTATAAAAATCATATTTATTTTTAAGAAAAAAATAGATTGCGAAAGATGAAAATAATTTAGAGAGAAAAAAATTGGAAAAAAATTAGAGAACAAAAGTTGAAAACATTTAGAGAGAGAAAGTTGCTAAAATAAAGAGAGGAAAGTTTAAAAAGAGAAATTAAAAGATTTTTGGAGAGATAAAATTTTAAAAATTTAGAGAGAAAGTTAAAAAATTTGAAAAGAAAATTTGAGAGAGAGAGAGAGAGAGAGGGGGAGAGAGACGGAGGGAGAGAAAGAGAAATTTGAAGAAAGGAAGTAGTAAAGATTATAGAGAAAAAATTTTAGAAAAAGAAATTTCAAAAAATTTTGAGAGGGAAAATAGAAATAGGTTAGAGAGAGTTCAAAAAGTTTAGAGAGAGAAAGTGGAAAGAATTAAATATTTTGAATAAAGTTGAAAAAAAGTTAAGAAGAGTTAAAAAAAAATTTAGACAGAGAAAATTGAAATATTTTAGAAAGAAAAGATTTTAAAGGACAAAAACTAAATAAAATTGTTAAAAAAGTTCGAGAAAAAATTTTGATAGAAATCCCTTGAATGATTCAAATTAATTTAGAATTTTAATTTTAACAACTTGCAGAAAAGAGACCTTCAGTTGAAAGGTCTCCATCTATTTTTTCCCGATAATTATTACTTTTTAAAGCGGCCACGGCCATTATTCTCTTCGTTACATTGCAGAATTAATGCATCTCTGGACCACGAATCAGAGCCGTCGGTTAATAAATCACATCTATTGTTAATTGATCAGTTGTCTTTGAAACTACCAGTAGAAATGATAGGCTTCAATTTAATTAAATAAACGATCAAAGGATGGCCTATTAATATGCAACATAAAATATATATATATATATATATTCATATAATATATACATACATACACATATATGTAAAGATGCATTATTTGATCATACATTTTCTTTAAAAATACATAATTAACTACATATAATGTATCATTTTGTCACCATCATCACCGTCCCATTTTCTGACCTACTGGCACACAAGCAAGGTGAGAAAATGCTGATGAAGGCGGAAATTTTATCTCTGATCGAAGCGGTCGGAGAAGTCGGAGGCGAGGCGGGAAGCAATGGCGGAGTGGTACATGGCGTCCTGATACGACGACGAGACGACCATCATCTTCCGGAGCTGCTTGGCCTTCTCCTCGGTGAAACACCCCGGTGGGAACCGCGACCGTCCGGGCTTGGCCACCGGATCCGAACCCGACTTTCTCTCAGTCTCGCCGGCGCTTTTGACGTTGGAGTCAATGTAGTCGGGTTCAGAGGGCCACCCGAAGAGCGGGGTCCACCAGCTGGAAGAAGAACTTCTCGGACGGTTCGTATCAGCCTTGCCGTGACCGACAGCGGCACATGGCCGGACTCCTATCTGCCGGAGAGAGACAAGACTGCAGGTCATTTCTGTTTGATTTACAAGTAGCAAGGAACTTTAGACGATAATGGCTTTTGTAAGAATCCCTGGCCGGTTGGGGGGCAGGGGGGGTAAATGAGAAAAGTGAAGGGGAAGGGATAAGATGTACACGTGGCAGTTACGTGATTGAGAGGGCGGGTCTACGCATTGCTTTTTCGTGCTCCTTTTACTGTTCAAATCCATCTTTAACTATTCAACCGAACGTCGTCGTAGCGGTGCGTTCTCTGCCCTTTCCCTCCCATGAAGATGGGCCTCGCCGTCTCCGTGCACGGCCCCTTTATTCTTTGACGAAAATCCCCTTGGGTCTTATCAATGTCATAAAATAAAAATTTAATACGTAAATTGCGCCTAATAATAAAGATTTTTGATATTTTATATTTTAATATTATAATTTTGGTACTTAATACCTCAATTTTATAAAAATACACCTTTACTATAAAATTAATAAACAAAATTAGAAGTTTATTTTATTAGAGGATAGAAGGACAAAAATTAAATATTTAATTTAAATCTCAATTTTTTCTAGTTCTACTCTATTCAATATTCTCTTTATTCTCTCTATATTTTCACTCATTCTTTTTAATAATTTAATTCATAAATTATAACTCAAATGTACCAAAATTTGTATTATTTTTGTTAGTTTTTGGACAAATATAATTTGTGACATTATATATTTTAAATATTACATGACAAAAACTTTCAATTTGTCTATTTTTGTTAGAAATAAGACTGTGGAGAGAGGAAAAAATTTAAAATATTTTTAAATTTGTATTTTTTAATTCTTATGATTTTAAAAAAAAATTTAAATAAAAAGAGCATGTTTTGTAAAAATTATATGGAGAATAATTTATAAAAATAATGTCAAACATGGTAATTTTTTAAAAATATAAAATAATTTTATAAAATAAATAAAAACATCTTGTCATTTTCCATCCAAACAAACTGGTTTAAATTTAATGGATTAATTATTTAATTATAATTAATAATTAAATCTATTATGAGTTATTTAATAATTAAACAAGTTGAAACTTAACTTTTTTTAATTGTATAATCTGCTAAATTTAAAATTTTCTTTTGCTTTCCAACAAAATTAAATAAATTATATTTAAAAATAAAAAAAAACAAACTAGAAGTTTATTATCATACAATATTTAAAACATATAATCTCACAATTTATATTTACCTTACAAAATAAAAAAGAAAAATGATATTTGACACATTTAGGTTATAATTTATTAATTAATTTATGGAAAAATGAGTGCAAATATAAAACAAAATCTTAAGAATGTTGAATAGAGTGTTAACAAGAAGAAAATGAGATTTAAATCTTTGATTTCTATCTTTTTACCCTCAAATGATACAAACTTTCAATTTTACCTAGTGGTTTTATAGTGCTAATGCATTTTTAATAAAGTTTGAGTGTTGAGTATCAAAATTATAAAAATAGGGTGCAAAATTCCACAAACTCCTATTTTTAGGGTGTAATATATAAATTAGTCAATAGAAAAAGCCCTAAATGTGCATTTTGAACCTTCTCATGAGGAGAATTTTACAGTACACATTTACTGCATGGCAATAATTCTCCTCTCTATTAAATCCTTAATTGGCAATAAGCGAACATCGATGGAAACCTCCATTAATCACGTCTCTACCCCTTGGCCTATTTCGCCTTGCAATAATCTCATCCTTACCCTGTCTGACTCTTTGTAGCTTTGCCATCACATCTCCCAGATCTAGTTTTCTAATGGTAACTACTGACTTCAGAGCCTATGAAAGAAGAAGAATACCGGGGCTTCACTGCATGGTGGACAAGGTCAGTGCTTGGTCTATTGATTGGCAACAAATACGAATGAGAAGAGGCAAAGGAGAAGATGACGAGGGAGAATGGATGGGGAAAATTAAGGGAGACAAATGTTATCTTCATTGAAAATAACTTATTTACAATCATTTTGATAAAAAAACAGTGAGCATAACTTTTTGTTATTTTCATTTTTCACCTCATTTTTTTAAGAAATATTTTTGATAAAAATAAACAACATACAAACAAAATGTATTTTCAATTTTATTTTCTATTTTCTTTAAAAGTAAAAATAGAAAATAGGCAAATTCAAACACGCTCTTAATTTCCATGGCATGAGAATTGAAAATTCAATCAACACCGGGGGTTAATAATTATTCAAAAAAGTCTAAGAGATATTTATAGGAAAGTGAAAAAGAAAATTTGTATTTGACTTGATGTTAGCCGCAACAGCACGTTTCCCTGTAACATGCATGAATAGGAGAAGATACTTGTCTTTGTTCTTGGAAGTATGCTTAAATTTCATGGAGGCATCCCTGCTGGCACTGACCTCTGTTGGTTGTCGGATGCTTGGAGTTAAAATGGTGGTGGGCCTTCCTAATTTATCACTTAGTTAATTTGATTTGGATTTGAACGGGGAATATATGCGCAACTGACGCCTTGCAGTCGACGTGTGACGTCGACTTTTCTCTGTTCAGGAGAGATATTCCCGCTTATTCTCCTAGTAGCGCTTGGAAAAATTTTCAAGGATAAGAGAAAAATACAAAATTGCCTTCTTTGACCCTGATTTGTGGAAGGAAAAAGAAAGGGAGAATTCTAAAAAAAAAGTAATTAAAAAAAAAAATTACTTTGAGGGTCTAATACCAAAAGGAAAAATAATTCTAAAAAAAAAAGTCACAAACAAAAAATTACCCACTTAAAGTAATTTGTAGTACTTAAAATACCTTTCCCTCCTTAATGGAACTCCCGCCTACCCCCATGGTCATCCTTCTTACCCGATCCAAGCTTCCTCTGCAATCTTCTTCTTCTTCTTCTTCCTTTAGCATTTGATTATGGCTCCTACCCAATCTTGCTTCTCACTTCTTACTTTGAGACTAGCTTTTACCATCTTGCTACTTAGTTCTGGTTCTTGCTTGCGCTTCTACCTTCTTCTTTGCTTCTTCTTCGCATCTTTTTCACTATAAGCTTTTTTGATTGATGTTGCTCATGCTTGAAACTCTTGCCCAACTCGCTGCAAGCTTTTTTGATCAATGTTGGTCATTATTCTTTAAACTAAGCTGGTAGGTCATCATTCTTCCTTCCACAAAGTTATTGTAGTACCACCCCCCTGTTGGTGGTTTTGCTCTCTTATTTGCTTCCACATTGTCACTCTATTGCCAACACAAAGCATTTAGTCCACTTGCATAAAAGTATACATATTGCTACACATCTGTTAGAATAGCATGTTTGCTTGAGATAACGCACAATCATTAATATAATATTTTAGAATCAACACTTGCATAATTATAACAATGCATCTGTTTTCTTACAATATTATATATATATATATATATATATATATATTATTTTACACTAGCACATTGTCTTTTTACAATCATCCAGCTATTATTCTACAGTCACCCCTCCATATTTTTACAATAACCCATCAATTTTTGTACAATCATACATATATTATTTTACAGTCACTATTTGTCTTTTTACAACCATACATATGTTATTTCATCGATACCTATATTTCTTTTTACAATCATGCATTTGTTATTTCATATTCACCCATATTTTTACAATTTTGCATGTGTTATTTTGCATCACTTATCTGTCCTTTTACAACCATTCATATGTTATTATACAATTATCCATCTAAATCTCTATCTGTTTTAATTTTCTACAATCATGTATCTGTTATTTTACAGTCACGAATCTGTCATGTTATAATTAAGTATGATTTTTATTTTGTAATCATCCATCTGTCCTTGTACATTGCATCTTACTTTACACTCACCCATCTGTCTATTTAAAATCATGCATTTATTATTTTATAGTCATCCATTTGTCATTTTGCACATGCATATTTTGGTATACAATCACCCAAACTATCTTTTCACACTTATGCACTTGCCATGTTACATTCTTCCATTTGTCCTTTTACACATGCATCTGTTATTTAGTCCAAAGTCTACAGATGTATTTGTAGTTTTACATTTATTCGTTTGTATTTTTTCTATCATACATCAGTTATTTTACACTCACCTATTTGTCTTTTTGCAATTATGCAACTGTTATTTTAGTCACTTGTATATCTACAATTTTACACTCACCTGTCTATTTTTTACAATTATATGTCTGTTATTTTGTAGCCAATGACCTGTCCTTTTACAATTATGAATGTGTTATTTTACAGTAATTCATGTATGCTTATAGTTTGCATTCATTTGTTTGTTTAGAGATTATGGTTGGCATATATTGCTATTGCCATATGGACGATGAGAAATTACTTATAAATAATACCATCGAGTATACGAGTGGTCGGATAATTGGTTTAGATGTTCCTTATGATGCATCATATTCACAATTTAAAAAAATGCTGACTGAAGCATTTCCGTGTGATCTAAAGAATTGACTCATACAATATACAATCAGAATTAACCAAATGAAGCTTATATATTTGTTTTCTGATAAAGGCATGCAGTTCTCTTAAAAAATAACAAAGATTGTGGAATGGTATATATTCTTGGCAATCTTTCTTCGAGAGGTTCAAATCCATCTAACCAGAGTATACACAGTCTAAGGTATCCATCTTCTGGTTTATAATTTATTGTGTTCATCCAATTATAATATTTGTTTGTTTAGAATCTGTTATTTTGCAATATGTATTGGCCATTACTTTTTGATAGCTACATCTATTAGTTTCCAGTCAGAAAACTGTTATTTTACAATCATACATATGTTAATTTACAATAAATCTTTTATTTTACAATATTGTATTAGTTTGTTAACAATTTGCCATCTATTTTTGTGAATCTTGTTACAATCACTCTGTGGTTATTTGCAGCAACAATAGCTAGGGATTAACATGTAGTAAAGTATGTCAATATCTGACATTCTGCCTTCACCTTTGCCTTTGCCATCATGCATGCCAACATTCTCTCGATCCAATATGCACTATTATTACTGAAAAATGGCTAGTTTTTAGAATGCTGAAGAATTGAGAGTTGTGCTATACAAATTAGCTTCGCTGATGGTTTTGAATATAAGTTTTTACGAAAATTTCCCCATAGAATACACATTTTGTGCAAAGCTGAGGGCAATCATTGGGAGCTAATTGCGAGTGGAATTCACAATATGAATATGTTGATTGTTTGCACTTATGAAAGCAAGTACAATCACTCAGCCCAAGATTGAATCAATGTCCATCATCAGTGCAATACAAAATTGTTAGCGCCAAATGCCAAGAATAAACTACCAAGAGTGCCTGACACAACTCCTAATGCACTCCATGGTGGTGAGTTCATTAGCAAGCTTGGAAAAAACTTGACATATAAGCAAGCATGGATGTGTAAAGAAAGATCAATTGCGGAATTGCATGGGGATCCCCGAGAGGCACATATGCTAATTCCATGGTTTTGTTAGAGGCTCCAAGGCACAGACTCTAGCATAATGGGCGTATAAGAATGTTCTAAAGATAGAAAGTTTGAGTGTCTATTTGTTGCAAATGGCTCTTTGTTGAGAGGATTTCACAATAGATGCAACTATGATAGGAAAATGAGAATAATATTTTTTTTTTTGTTATCTTACAATCGAGCAGCTACTTTCTTATAATCACAGATTAGTTAACAATGGGATATCCATTTTGTTACAATCATCATCCTTACTCTTGAGTAATTTAGTTAGGAGAAGATATAGGCTTGCCTCCGAGTATGCTATGGATTATACTATTTTAAGTTAGCAACAATTATGACAGAAACCTGACATCAAGTAGCTACTTTCCTACAGTCACGGATAAGTTATTTTACAATGGGCCATCTGTTTTGTTACAACCATTGTATATTATAGTTCCTTTCCTTGTTCCCAAATAATTTGGGTAGGACAATATTTGGCTTGCCTCTTAGTATCCCACGCACTTCACAATCTTAAAGTAGCAGCAACTGTGGCACAAAAACTAATATGATTTTTCTATTTTGTTACAATCAAGTTGCCACTTTCTTGCAATCATGGATTAGTTATTTTACACTGGTCCATTCGCTTTGTTACAATCAATGTACAAAGTAGTTTTTGTTTCGTTATAATCGGGGAGCTACTTTCCTACAATCACATATCAGTAATTTTATATTGGGCCATCGGTTTTGTAACAGTCACTGTAAGGGGTAGTTTCTATTTTGTTACAATCGGGTAGCTACTTTCTTATAGCCATGGATCAGTTATTTGATAGTGGGGCATACATTTTGTAACAGTCAACGTACAAGTTAGTTTCTATTTTCCTACCATCGGGCAATTGTCTTCTTACAATTATGGATCAGTTATTTTATAATGTAGCATCCATTTTGTTACAATCATTGTACAGGGTAGTTTATTTTTGTTACAATTTAGTAGTTACTTTCTTACAATTACGGATTAGTTATTTTACAATGGACCATCCATTTTGTTACAATCACTGCACAGTATAGTTTTTATTTCTTGTAATTGGCCAACTGCTTTTTTACTATCACGGATTAGTTTTTTTTTACAATGGGCCATCTGTTTTGTTAGAATCACTGTAAAGGGTAGTTTTTGTTATCATACAATTGGCCACTTCCTTTCTTATAATTATGAATTAGTCATATTATACAGTTATGAATTAGTTATATTATACAGTTATGAATCAGTTATTTTATAATGGGCCATCTGTTTTGTTACAATTACACTATAAGGTAGTTTCTGTTTTCTTACAGTCGGTAGCTATTTTTTTACAATCACCAATTAGTTATTTCACAATGGGTCATTTGTTTTGTTACGATCAATGTATAGGGTAGTTTCCTTCCTTCTTCTCAAGCAATTTATGTAGGACAATTTTTTACTTGCCTCCTAATATCTTATGCACTTCACAATCTTAAGTTAGTAGAAAATGTGACAGGAAAACTAAAATCATTCTTCTGCTATTTTACAATGGGGTAGTTATTTTTTTTTACAATAAAAAATATGTTTTTTTTTTTTTTTATCAAGCATCCATTTTATTACAATCTCTGCATGTGAAGTGCCTTCATTTATCCCTAAGCAACTTAGGTAGGAGAAGACTTGCCTTCTAGTATCCCATCCACTTCACAATCTTAAGTTAGCAGAAACTATGACAAGAAACCTGACATCATTCTTCTGTTATCTTACAATCGAGCAGTTGTTTTGTTACAATCAAAGATTTGTTTGTTTTTTTTTTTTCTCTAACTGGGCAACCATTCTATTACAATTTTTGCACGTAAAGTTTCGTTACCTATCTTCAAGCAACTTAGGTAGGAAAAAAATAGGCTTGCCTCCCAGCATCTGATGCACTTCACAGTCTTAAGTTCACAAAAACTTTGACAAGAAACTTGATATCACTCCTCTACTATGTTACAATTGACCAGTTGTTTTTTTTTCCAACCAAAGATCGTTGTGTTATAATCGTCTTCTGTTTTATTACAATCACTATACAGGAAAGTTCCTTTCCTATTCTTGGGCAATTTAGATTGGACTCCCAGCATTCCATGCACTTCAAAGGTTTATTTTAGCTGCAACTGTGTCAAAAAACCTGACATCATTTGTCTATTATCTTACAATTGAAAAGTTGTTCTTTTACAATTAGAAATTAGTTATTTTACAATCAGACATTTGTTTTATTACAATCATAGTACAAGCAAGTTACCTTCCTTATTCCCAAGTGATTTAGGCAGGAGAGGATCTGTATTACCTCCCAATATCCCATGCACTTTACTAGTTTATGTTGGTCGCAATTGTTTCAGAAAACTTGAACTCATTTTTTTTTTTTATCTTGCAATCGGCAAGTTGTCTTTTTTTTTTTTTTTTAACAATCATGAATCAGTTATTTTACAATTAGACATTCATTTTGTTAGAATCACCATTCAGGGAAGTTCCCTTCATTATTCCCTAGTGTGATCATGCTAGGAGAGGATATGTCTTGCATCCCAGTATCCCATGTACTTAACAAGTTTATGTTGGCTACACTTGTGACATGAAAGTTGACAAAAATTTTCTACTTTCTTATAACCGTGAAGTTCTTCTTTTACAATCACCGATCATTTATTTTGTAATCGAGTATCTATTTTCTTACAATTAGTGTATAGAGATGTTCCCTTCCTTATTCCCAAGTGTAATCATGGTAGTAGAGGATATGTCTTGCCTCCAAGTATCCCATGCACTTAACAGATTTATGTTAATTGAACCTATGATAGAAAACCTCATATCATTTTTTTGCTCTCCTACAATCTAGAATTAGTTTTTTTTAGAATCACAAATCTATTATTCTATTATCTAGTATTTGTTTATTACAATCAGTGTATAAAGGAGTTCATTTCTTTATTCCCAAGTGTTTTGGGTAATATAAAAATTGGCTTGCATCCCAGTATCCTATGTACTTCACAATCTTATGTTAGCAACAATTGTGACAGGGAAAACTGACATTATTCTTCTATTATCTTATAATCGGAAAGCTTTGTTTTTATAATTGGAGATCTGCTATTTTATAATCGGGTATCAGTTTTATTACAGTTAGTGTACGAGGAAGTCACCTTTATTATTCACCAGTGTTCTAGGTGGGAGAGGATTTGGCTTGCCTCCTAGTATCACATGCATTTCAAACGCTCAAAAATGGGGAGAAGAACATCACTAAATAGAGAGTGTAAAACAACTGATTGATAATTATGAAAAAACAAATATACATCTGTTAAATAACAAACAAATGATTGTTAGATAATAGCATGGTGGCGGGAAAGATATAAGTTGTTTGATTGCTATTTTAAGTGTGTTAGGTACATGGTGTCCTGGGTGGCCATACAAACCATCTATTGTCATTGGACACTCATAAATAAGTAGGCAGCTAGCTCTGAAGGTAGAGTTTATAATTGTAGGGATGCTTGATTATAATAAAATAGGACCCATGGGGGCCAAATGTAAATTTAAATTTTTCTAGTATAAATAGTTACCTAAATAGCTTCCCATCTCACCTCCTATTTTCACTGCTTATTGGTGTGTGCAATACAACAAGAGCCAAGTGCGTGGCAGACATACACCAAACACGCAAAAGGCCCTCCTTGGCACATGAGGATGCGTGGATAGGTGGGGCATGTGGGATTTGAGCCTCAAGAACATGCGAGCATGTGCTGGGTCTCGACAAGGACTGAAATGCATCATTTTGACAAGAATCGGACTACATTTGAAGGCTTACTATTTTATTGAGAAATAGGCCAGTCTCTAGGGGGGAAAAACTTGGGCTTTTGCATACCCTAGTGACAAATTTAGTATTAGGGCCTAACTCCATATCCTTGCTATAACGATGGCAGACAACTCTTCTACGATGAACTTGCATGACCAAGTCTAGGAACTTGAAAGAATGGTGAAACATACAAAGGGCCGTCTAGGCCAACCCTCAAAAGATGTAAGTGCTTCCATTTATCAACAACTTGAAACTATGTCCCAAGGTATCGAGGAGTTGAGAACATTGGTAAATGATGTACGTAACCTCCCATTCATGGTTGAAGAAATGAACGAATCCATGGAAAAGTTGAAGGACAACCTAGAAGCTCAGATGGTCAAGGTTCAGAAAGACATATCAATATGGTAAAAGCTATGGATGTGAAACTATTAGGTGTAAGAAGAGACTTGGGAAGCTGTAACAACAAAGCCTCAGATGAAAAGACTGCCAAGTACAAGGTATGTGTTCGTATATAGGGTAGCCCACAATGCCAAGGAACTCAACAATTTCCTCTACGATATTGAGACTTATTTTACAGCTACTAAAATCTCGAGCTTTGAAAAGTCTCAATAGCCATGATATACTTGAGTAAAGATGCCAATTTGTGGTGGAGAACACGCATGGCAGAAGTAAAAAGCATCGGGAAAGAGTTTGTCTCAATATAGGAGGCACTTAAAATGGAACTTAAATCCCAATTTGCTCCTATCAACAATGCTAGTTATCTGGCTAGGGATGCTCTTGGGGCCTTAAAACATAAGGGCTCTATAAAAGAGTACATGAAACAATTTAGCTTACTAATGCTTGATGTAAAGAACATGTCTGAGGAAGAGAAACTTTACAATTTCTTTGCAAGTTTGCAACATTGGGCTCAAATCGAGCTAAGGTGTGTGGGCTTGAAGGACTTGTCAACTATTATTGTTATCTTAGATCGCCTTGTAGACTTTAAAGCTATGAGAGAGACCAACGAAAGAAGGTACCCGAGGGAGGACAAGGCAAAGGAAAGAGCAAGGCAAGTTGAGCAAATTTGGAAAAGTTGACAACAACAAGAAAAAGAAGAACAAAGGCCCCGCCATAGTGAGGGTAAGACTAGAGCTCAACTTCTTGTTAATAAGGAAAATAAGGGATGTTATCTTTACAATAGGAATCACCATATGATGGATTGTCCAAAGAAATCAAAGATGATGGCATTAGTGGTAGAGAGTGATGAAGATTATAACAAGCCCCTTTGAGTGAACACCCTACAATTGTTAAATGCCATCCAAGTTAAAAATCCAATCTCAAGGGCTTGATGTATGTAAAAGCCCAAATAGAAGACAAGGAAGTAATGGCTATGGTAGACATCGGTGCTACTCACAACTTTGTTGTAAAGGGTTACGTTTCAACATTGTACTTGGAAGTAATGCAACAAGATAGTCGGATTAAGGCGTTAACTCAAAGGCAAAGCCAGTTAAGGGATGGTCAAGGTGGATACTGTTGTTCACTCTTGGCATGGACGATTGACTTTCATGGTTGTCCTTTTTGATGACTTCGATATCATCCTTTGGAAATGAATTCTTGGTAGTTGCAAAAGTGGGAGTATTTCCTTACTTAGGTGGACTGTTCATGACAAATGCTACCTGGCCACACTTTGGTCAAGGAATTTACAAAAATGGCCAAAACTAATAGGAAAATATAGTTTGTTGTCTTTTATGTAGGTAAAGGCAAAACTGCGGCATGGAGAACAAACCTATCTAATGGCCTTGGTGGAAATCAAGCCAGAAGTGTACCAAGAAGTACCAGACCCAATTGAGACTTTTCTCAAAAAGTTCAGCGACACTATGCTCATTGAATTATTGAAGGAGTTGCCACCAAGGAATGCCATTGATCACTACATCGAGTTGGAAGCTGAAACGAAACCCCCTGCCAGGGCACTATATCGGATGAGTCCCATGGAGCTAGCAAAACCAAGGAGACAACTAGACAAGCTTTAGGAGGGAGGGCTTATCAAATCATCCAAGGCACCGTATAAATCTCTTGTGTTGCTCCAAAAGAAGCTAGATAGGTCATTGTGGATATGTGTGGGCTATCGAGCACTGAACAAGGTGACAATAAAGAATAAGTATCCCATCCTAAATGTAATAGACTTGTTCATTAAGCTATCCAAGGCAAGATGCTTCACGAAGATCGATTTATAGTCGAGATACTGGCAAGTTAAAATAGCTAAAGGGGATAAGTCAAAGACCACATATGCCAAGAAGGAAAAGTGTAAGTTTTGTTAGAGTGAGATCACTTTCCTTGGGCACATCATCTGTCAACGAGATTCAAATGGATGGGTGAAATGTCTAGGCCATATTAGAGTGGGGTACTCTAATTAAAGTGGTCAAACTCAGGTCTTTCTTAGGACTTGCTAACTACTATCACAAGTTTATCAAAGGCTACTCCAAGATTATGAGTCCCTTAACAAACTTGCTAAAGAAGGACCAAGGCTGGGAATGGACGGTGGATTGTCCAAGGCTTTTGAGGAGCTAAAGCAAGCCATCTCAACTGAATTCATTCTGAGATTGCCAAACTTTGGCAAGCCATTTGAGGTACAAATAGATGTATTTAGCAAAGCGATCAGTGGGATGCTGGTATTGGACAGACATCCAATCACTTTTATGAGTTGCAAGTTAAAGGATGCCAAGTTGTGATACTAAACTCACCAAAAGGATATGACAATAGTGGTTCACTGTTTGGATGCTTGGAGACACTACCTTCTAAGGACCAAGTTCACAGTGGTAACAAACAACATCACCAACACGTACTTTAAGACTCAAAAGAAACTAACACGAAAGCAAGCAAGGTCGCAAGAGTTCTTGGGCAAGTTTGATTTCCAGTAGGTTCACCAACCACGAACGTACAACAACGTAGTAGATGCACTTAGTTGCAAATCAATAGAGAATTATGTGGCAAGCTTGCTAGTGGTAGAGTCAGATTTTTTAAAACGGATCTGGGAGATTACTAAGGAGGACAAGGTTGACCAGAGTTTGGTGGATCAAGTGAAGGTTGGTCACCTTCACAAGTACTAGCTAGAAGATGACTTACTATTTGCTAGGGGTGGAAGAGCCTATATGCCAAGTGGCTCTCTAAGAAGGGAACAACTTCAAGAGACCCATAATCTCAAATGGGTAGGTCACCCTAGAATGGAGAGGATGCTTGTTCTACTAAGTCGCTCGTACTATTGGCCAAATATAGAGCAAGACTTGGAAGTGTACGTCCAGATGTGCTTGGTTTGTTAGATGGATAAGACAAAAAAGCACAATGAGGCAAGCTTATTGCAGCTGTTGCCTATACCTGAGAGACCATGGCAGTCCATCTCAATGGATTGGGATAAGCTCAATCTTGGTAGTTATGGACTGATTTTCCAAGTATGGAATCTTTATAACTGCACCAAATGCTTGTACGGCAGAGACAATAGTAGAACTATTCTTTTGGAATGTTGTCAAGTACTTTGGCGTTCATGAAGATATAGTCAATGATAGGGATACCAGATTCATTGGAAGGTTTTGGACGACACTTTTTAAACTGATGGGGATAGAACTCAAGTTCCCAATTGTAAATCATCCACAGACAGATAGACAAATTGAAAGGATGAATCAATTGTTGGAAACGTATTTGAGGCATTTTATGACAGCCAGCTAGCAGAATTGGGTAACTTTATTAGAGATGGCTTAGTTCTATTACAATCTGCACAAGGCATCGACTACAGGCTTAAGTCTGTTTAAGTTGGTATATGGATAGCAACCACTGACACCTTACAAGATAGTGGTGTAAAGGAAGGCAAGTGTCCTGCAGCCTACTGGTTCGATAAAGGGAAGTAGGAATTGCTCGATGAGGCTAAAGATAGTTTGGCCAAGGCCTAGAGGAGAATAAAGAAATACGCCAATATAGGTAGATGGCATGTGGAGTTTTAGGTGGGAAAGCAACTGCTACTAAAACTTACTCCCCGGATTTAGAAGAAGATAAGCACAAAAGAAAGGTACCATGGCCTAATTCCAAAGTACGATGGACCCTTCAAAGTTTTGCATCAAATAGGCAATGTAGCTTATCAGTTGAAGCTTCCAAAAAGGTTGAAAATTCATCTAATGTTTTATGTGAGTTTTTTGAAGAAGTTCAATGAAGACCTTTTAGATGAAACACGGAAGCAGACAAAAAGAGCTCCACTTGTAGTTGAGCCAAAATTCCAAAAGGAAACCTAGCAGATTCTTGATCATTGCATTATAGGCTAGTATAAGAGGGACCAGAAGACTGAATACTTGGTTCATTGGAAAGGTGAGAGGAATCGGATGCTACCTTGGAAAAGGAACATATTTATGGCAGTTCGTGTCATACCCCACTCTTGCCCGAGCAAGGCATCATAGCTCAAGTTAAATAGTTCAATTTCTCGATGGTACAGCTCTATAGGAAATGTTCAAGAGAATTACTATCACAAAACAATAAAACATTCATGT
This sequence comes from Thlaspi arvense, assembly GCA_911865555.2. Lineage (NCBI taxonomy): Eukaryota > Viridiplantae > Streptophyta > Magnoliopsida > Brassicales > Brassicaceae > Thlaspi > Thlaspi arvense. Next base: position 133,329 of record CAJVSB020000162.1, read on the forward strand.
TTAAGCCTTGAATACATTCATAATTTAAATTTAAGAACATAGATCTAGGGTTTTGTACCCCAAAACCCTTGTGAAAGCCTTGAACTAGTCATAATAAGTCATGAACCATGTATAAACATTGTGAATAGGCCTCATAGAACATAAAATTAGTTTATTTAACCTTAAAATTATCCTTTATAATATTGAGCCGGTCTTAAACTAGCCACTAGGGCAACCGCCCACTATTGAGTCTAAAATCTGACAACATGACGGTTATTGTAATCCCTATCTAAAAAGCTAGAAATATAACTTTTGTCACCTGTAACAATAATATAATTTTATCTACTTTATATAATTTTGCTCAAATAGTAAGGTATATATCAACTCATGCAACTTCCACACATATATCAATGTTCACACACTAGTATACTAGCAAATTATGTATATATCTTAACTAAATTATGACAATTGTAACCATACCCCATCTTAATATATCACCTCTCATGTTGATGAAAATGTCTATCACAAGTAACATACCTGCTAGAAAAAATGTCTCTCAAAGGATAAAATGCTAATCATACAATCTAGTAAAATATAGTATTGCTCAAAGGAAAAAATGTCACAATAAATATATCTCAACTCAGCTGTGTAAAATAATATCCATAAAGCAATAGCAAAAAAAGATAGAAGCAATGGGTCCATCCATATCAACTGTTTTTCTTTTAGTTCACCAATACATCATATAAGCCAAGTTTGTAAAATTAAATAGATACTAAGAATCAAAAGTCATGTTGTGTTATGTATAACTTTGATGGGTGTACCCAACTGAAAATATCTAAAGGTAGTAAAATCATAAAGATATAGACTTAACAAAACATGTTGGACACTATTACACTATATAGCCTGAAACCAAGGGTCATTACTCTAAGCCAGACTAACATAGTCTGTGACGTCTAAGATGCCATTAGGTCCAAAGTCATATCATAAGAGTGTAGACTAACCACCTGTCCTAAATAATTGCTAGACATAATAATTTGAGTGCCAAGGCATCAAAATGTTATAAAACATCATACAGGCCCAACTATATTGAAAGCATAATACAAGCACTCGGTGTCCAAGTTTTGATACAAAAATACATATATGGTTTGCATAACACATCATTTGTATCTTAAAACATACATTTTGGTTTAAAAAGATTAAACTTAGAGAGTATGCCATTCACCGTGTATAGCTTGTAGGTGCTTTGTCTGCTCTACTTGAATGGGGTCTAAATCAACCTTATCTCATATGCCTACAAATGTAGAGTGTGTAGAACATGAATATAATGCCATGGATGTATGATAAAATACATGCAAGTATTACGGAATTAAGATTTCTTTAGCTATATCTTTATGTCTCCTTAAATTTTCCATGCTTTTCTTTCTCTTAAGTTTTTCCTTTATCTCTAATCATTTCGTCCTTAACCCTTTTCTTAGCTTGGTTGTGTTTCAGCTTGCCTAGTTATCCTTTAAGAGACTTATAATCCACCTTTTAAGTCTCTTAAGTTAAGACAAGCCACTTATTGAGCTTGCATTTAAGCCAATAGTATGCCTCAATTTCGTGCCTTACACATATGTAATTGCAGAAAATTTTTTGCAACCTTCTTCTCATTACAACTCTTTAGTATCATTTACTTTATTGCTAGAATTTTGGCTTTTCTCTACATTTCTCATTTGGCTTAACCATCTCCTAATACACTCATTAGCACTGAATTTGAACCAAAATCAAGCCCCTTTCTTGCACTAAATAATTCAGCCATCCTAGGGTACCTACAGAAAAATTTCAGCAAGCATAGAGCTTTGTTTCCTTGAGTTTCTAGCTTAATTGTCTTGAGTTTATTGCCATTTTCTTCCTATTTCTTGGTTCCCATGTGAGTAGTCTCCTTTTACCCTAATTCCAGCCTCATAACCAGCATAGCAATCTCATATGAATTCATGAAAACAACAATTTTCCAAACTAACACAAGGTTCTTAAAAGTTCTATTCAAAATAATGAACTAATAAGGTTTCTTCTCTCTCTAGGGTGTTCGGCCAACTTGATTTTTAGCAGCTTAATCCACTCAAAAATTCTAATTCTCTCAAGCGAATGGAAAGAATATATATATATATAGCATCGAAGTTTACAAGAAAATCTACACAAAAATGATTTTTTTTAGATTTTTCCTTATCTTTTTTCTATATTCTTCTTCTTCTTCTTCTTCTTCTTCTTCTTCCTTTCTTCTCTCTCCTTCTCCTCTCCCTTGGCTTGCACAACCATAATGGTGGTCTCTAGAGCTTGGAGGGCTTTTATACTCCCCCCTTTAAGTTGGGACAAGGCCACCCATAAAAATGACCAAAATGCCCCTCTTTCTTTCAAATTCCCCTTTTGTGTCTTTTTGAATTCTAATTCCATGTCTAACCCTGGACAACTATTCTGATGCCCTTATAATCCCTTAAACTCTAGATTCTAATTAAGTTAAGTCACTAATAATTTCTCATAGTTTTTATTTATTTATGTTTCTATAATTTTTATTTTTATAGTAACTAGTATAAGTTAGGGTTTTTACTTCCAACTTTGGTTTTCTCTCAAATTTTCTTTCACTATCCTATAAATCTCACCTTCTAATATTTTCTAAGGTTCTTTTAAGTCTTTCTAAGGTTGTGGATAAGAAAATTAAATTAATTTCCCTAAGTTTTAATTTTCGCAAAGTATACATGTCATGAGTGTAATGCATGTTATGCATGAAATTGTATGAAATATGTAATGTACTTTTAAGTGTCAAGTTGTACATTCCAAACTTGGTTTGGAATGTCACAATTAGAGGATTAAATAGGACCATACAAAGAGGCTAGAGATTGCACTCCTAATTTGACGAGGGTGGCAGATATTTCAGGCAGGCGAGAATTGTTAGCCTAACCTAACCCGGTAAGTTGAGAGGGCCCATAGGCCAACCTAAACCAAAACAGGCTTGGCTAGGGCAAGCAAGCCTAGGTCACTAGCTTGGGTCGACCTAGTTGGTCTAGACCCAGAAAGGAAATGGATCGAATTGAAGCAAATCACAGATTTAGGCCAAAGGAGCCAGGTCATCTACACAGAACTCTCTAGCGGCTTCAATGACAAAAGGTGGAAGCTTCAGTCAACTCTTCCAACCACAACAAGCATAGGAATGACTCCAACGAAGCTAGATCAGATAGGAATTAAAGCAAGGAAGGATCAAGTGATGATTGTTGAATCAAATCAAACTTGAAAGTTGCCAAGCAAAGATTGCATAGATTCAACCAATTGAGATAGATGAGGAGCTTCTATTGGGAAAATCAAAGGTAGATCCATCTTCTAAAAACCAGATTGAGGGCCTATAGAATGAGATAAGGCTTGATTTGCTAAAGATCAAAACCAAAAGATGAAAATTTGTGGGGATTCAACCTTAGCCCCAAATTGAAAAACTAGAAGAGTTTGAAGGCAAATTGAAGGCTTCAATTAGTTCGGTTAGTATTAGTTGAAATCAAAAGGAGATTAAGAGGATCTCCTTGGGTAGATTTAAAGTTATCTACTAGGCCTTTATGCGTGTATAAATAAGGGTGAATGCTCGCAGTTCCTCAACCCATCTAACAGATGAAATAGAGTGTGAGGGAGATGAAATCTGTGAGCTTTGGTGATCCTTGTGGAATCTAGCTATAGTGAAACAAGGTTGGGAGGTTTTCCCATAATTTTGTGGGATAGTATCTGACTTTTGGCGAGATTTTCACATGGGGATGCAATTAGAGGATCCGCTTGGATATGGCACCTCAACTCTACTTGAAATTTTACTCCAAAAGTCGTTGAATATTTAAGAGGCAAGGTTTTTGTTGGAGTTGTAGCAACATAGTATTGCACCACTGTTTTAAGAGTTATGGGGTATACTGGTGTTGCAGATGGAAGTCACAAGTTAGTTGTTACTTCTATTACTAGGTGAATTGTTTCAAGGGCATTTTTGTTGGTGACATGAATTGACCATGACTGATAGACATTCATTTGGTATGTCAACTTGTTACCCCTAGACGTGTTGTTATTGCTAAAAATATTAAAAAAAAGTGGGAATACTCAGTTGAAGTTTCTTCATAAGGAAAGGCTTCATGTGAATGCTATGGCTGCCAAAATGTTGCATAGCTTGAACTCACTGATGATGCATTGTTCTATTGGGTGTCCTTTGATCCTGACCATTAGTGTCTATAAGTTTTCTCTTTTGGGTTTCTTTTTTGTTTTTTTTTTCTCCTTTCAATACATAGCATGTATTATCATGTTTCAAAAATATACCCTTTTCAAATATGTGCTAGTGATCATGCTTTCCTCCCATTTTTTTAGCTATACTCATTGTTTGGCAGTCCAATAACGAGTGTTTTTACTAGGTCACTATTTGGTAGTCCAATAATGAGTGTTTCTGCTGAGAAATACTAGACTACTGCTATAGTGACTACAAGTGATGTTTATATGTGGGATGGGAAGAAAGGAAAGGGTGAGCCACCAATTGCAACTAGGCTACATGGTGTAAAGAGGCCTACTTCTGTATTAGTGGGAGAAACACGTCTATTGATTATTGGTTCTCTATATCATCCATGTTCCTTCTAGTACTATAAACAAACCTAATAAGCTAAAGCCAAGTGCTAGAAATGAATTGGATGAAGATTTAATATTTAATGATATGGAGTCTAATAAGATCTCATCCACCATTAGCAAGGTTGATGTTAGAAATAGGCCCCCACCAACCTTAAAAGGCTTGTGTGAGAAGGTAGCAACAAAACATTTGGCTAAGCCATGAAATGCTTTACAGATTCTTGAAATTGTAGATTCACTTGAAGCAGATGATTTGAGGAAGCACTATAAGGTATTTTACTTAGTGATGCACTTTCTTCGAAAATGTCTCCTTTTCTTTTGAAAGTCCTAGAACATTGTATGACACCCTACACCATCCTACCATTTCTTATCTGACCCCCAAGCCCAAAAAAAAAGGAAGAAAGAAAAAAAGATAAAGTATAAGAAAAGAAAGGAAAGTGAGCTTGTATGACATTTGCTAGATGATATATTTGATTACTGCAAATTACTTTAGGGAAATTTGAACGAAGAAAATAGATGAAAAAGAGCTGCAAACAGAAGGTAACTCAAGAAGCTGCAGTGTCAGCTGATTCTGGTGTAGATTTAGAATCAAAGGTAGCTGAGAATTGTTCAGATGATCAAATTTATCAAAGTCCAAGTCTTATTGAAATTCCAACTATAGTCAAATCAACGATCTTTAAGTTAAACATTGTATGAAATTATGTGTATACCCATCAAAGATAAAAAGAAAAAGTTCATATTGATTCCAACTATATGTATTATGGAAGTGTGGAATAAAGAATTTTTTAACTAATGATCACAGATTGGGAACCTTTTTATGCCTAAAATATTGATTCCTAACTTATAATTTATTCAATTTGCTTGAATTTTATACTAATTTTTTATTTTGTATATGGTTGCATTTTTCTTCTTTCCCACACGTAATTTCTTTTTTAATGATTACTCATAAGTTCCATTTAATACACATGTAAAAATGTATAGAATTATGTGATATTTTAAAAGGGAAAAGTGAAATTTGATTAGATAATGAGAAATGTTCCACATTTTCTTTTATAGCAATCTGAATTCTTTAAAATAGGTATATATCATTTACTTTAGCCTGGCAAAGAAGTACAGGGATCTACAAACTCACAAGCACATACCATACAAATAATATATGTCGGACTCAGATCTATGATTTATTTTATTTTACTTTATTATTTTCCAAATTATGCATATGATTGACATTTTTTAAGAATTGAACACTTGAAATTTAAGGTGCAACAGTTATGTCAATTGATCGCAATTGAAGGCGGTTCTTTATGAGGCATTAATACCTTTATTGAAACAATAACAAATGCCATCTATCCTCTAAGAAGTTATTCAAAAGATAAACCAAGATGGTGGTCCAAGTTTATCTACACATGACCAACCTCAATTTACTCTCATTAGTTTATTTATTTTTCTATTTTGGTTTTCTATGACATTGTCATGTTTTGTGTGTTGGCTGCATTGTTAAATCAGCAAACAAGTATGTTGGAGTTTAAGACTTTAAAAACTTGTTAGATTTTATATATTTTATGATTGTGTTATCTTTTCTATTGATATATTTATTAATTTATGAAATTTTAACAACTTTTGAATAAATTGTATTATTTTTATTGCATTGAGCACTATAAAAATGAAATATAGGTTTATATTGGGAACATGCATTTGTGACATAAAGAAAAACAAAATTAGTGGTGGAATTTAGCAATAAAATTTTATCGGTAATTTAGCAATGGAATTTCCAATGAAATTGTCGTTAGTAATTTAGTGATGCAATTTAACAATGGAATTTATGTCAGTGATTTAGCAACCGATTTTACTGACAAAGATTCCATTGGTAATTTAGTGATGAAATTTAGCGACAGATATTATGTCTATAATTTAGTAACAAATTTAGTGATTGAAATTTGTCGATAAATTAGCGACGTACATTTTGTCGGTGATTTGCCAATGAAACAATGAAAATTTTTAGGTACCTTTTTTCCTACTAAAATATTTGGTTCCTAAGTTAAATTTTACCAACAAAAAATTCTCATTGATAAAAAATTTAGTGAAAGAAATTTATTACAATTTTTAGCGACAGAATTGGAAAATATTTTCGTTGATAAATTTCTATAGCTAATTTTTCAATTGGTGATTTTTATTGCTAAATTAATGCCGGCCATTTTACCGACAAATTCCCTTTTATCACTAAATTCTTCACTAAATGCATTATGCAACAAATTTTACTGATTTAGCGACAAAAATTGTCTGTCGCTAAACCTTGATTTCTTGTAGTGGTATTGTATCGAAATTTTGGTTTTTTAAAAAAGTTATAAATTTTGATATTAAGTAATATCATACTAAGTATTTTGGCACGATTTCAACTTTTATAAATTAAAAAATGATGAAAAAACCAAACCACACCGATATATTACATAAATAAGACTACAATTTATAATCATAATAATTAAATTTCTGTAATTTGCATTTAAACTGTAATAATTTATACAAAAATATTGTCATTTTTATAGTGAAAAATTGCAATAATTTACAGTAAGGCTGCTATAATTTACAGTAAAAATTGATGTAATTTATACAAAAAAAATTGTCAAATTTTGTGCAAAAAATACCATAATTTATAGCAAAAATCATCATAATTTACACCAAAAATTGTCATAATTTATAGCAAAAATCACCATAATTTATATCAAAAATTGCTGTAATTTACATTAAAAAATTTGTTGTAAAAATTAAATTACTGCAAATTACAACAGTTAAACCACCATAATTTAATTTGAATTGCTATAAATTATGGCGATTCAACTACCATAATTTAATTTGAATTTCTGTAAATTAAGACGGTTCAACCGCCATAATTTGCAGTTAAATTGCCATAATTTAACCGCCGTAAATTGCGGCGATTGAACCACCACAATTTAATCGCCATAAATTGTAGCAATTAGAACCACCGTAATTTAACCACTATAAATTGTGAAGATAAATTACGACAGTTAACGTAGTGGTTAACCTTTAACTACCGTATTATACCTAACGACAAACGAGATTTTGGCGATTTTACTAATCGCCGTAACTGTAAAAAATGGCGATTCTTAACCACCATTTTTTTTCATTTTCAACCACCGTTTTTTTCCCTTTTTTTGTAGTATGTAGTCTAACATGCACGTAGACAGAGCATAACATAATTATAACATAACATGACATAGGAAAATCTGTTTGGTGCTACTGGTTATAAAGTTCCACTCTACAGTACACCACTTCCATAGGTAAATAAACATAGTTTTTGGTGTCGTGTGGTCCCACTAGGCAAATGTCATGTAATACTGCAACGTGAACATGACTACTCAGTGAATTATCCTAGTAAATAGCATACATTTTCATAAATCAAACATACAGTGTAAAAATGTAATCTCCATTTCCATTTTCATAGAAATGTAACACTAATATATATATATATATATAATCATTTCTTGGAGGATAAAATCATTGGTTTTGAAATAAAATATTGTTTCAAAAGAAAATCTTTTATTTTCATTATTTTGAAAAATACGAAATTTAGGAAGAAGACTACTCACCTCAACTGATACTCTATCTTATCAAGGTTAGTCCTATTAGAGTCACTGCTTGGCTAATATACTTCTCCTATTATAAAATAACATGCATGATTAATAATATGTTTAAACATGAATGCATGATCAAATAAGTACATTTGTTGACAAAACGTAATTAATCTCCCTCACCTCCCCCTTTCTTTGCTACCTTAGAGTTCCATTTCTTCCCTTTTTAGGATTTTAGCACTTCTCTCTTTGAGTTCAACATATTTTAGGATTTAAATTAGATTAATCCCATCATCTAAAGGTGGAGGATCTAGGGTTAAAAGATAAACATAAACCACTCCATAGAACTTCTTGTTAGGTTGGCTAAAAGTTAAGGTTTTCTAGGCTAATTTAGTCTTAATCCTTTTAGGTTAGCTTAATCACTCTTTTAAGCCTTAACCTAGACATAACTTAAGTAGATATTAACCCTCTTCCTAGGTCAGCCAAGAGTCCTCCCCATCCCTTAAGTTTGCTGAAATTTCACTTCTCATAGTTTTCTTAACTTAAGCTTACCCATTGACAACTTTCTAGCCTTTTCTTGTACATCTTCTTCCTCCCTCTAGTTTTAGCCCAACACCCCCCCCTCCCTTCATGAAAATAGCCATGAAATAGCCCTCTTAATCAGGTTCTAAATTAGCTCAAAATAATGAGAAACCCAGTTGAACAGAAGCTTTCAATTTGGTTACATAGATCTGTTCACAAACTTACCAAAACAACCTAAACTAATCCCTTCTTCAATTTGGTTCCCTTTCCTTCCTATTCTCCCTCAAAATTTTAGAACCTTCCCCTTTCAAAATCCAGAAATTAAACCTCAAGGTTGCAAAAATTCTAAAGTTAAACTCTAACTATGAATATGCCATATAAAACTCATCCAAAACCCAAGCTAGTTTAGGGTTTTTCCTAAAGCCTTAGATTGGGTTCTCCCCCCCCCCCCCTAAATCCCTGATTTTTCTCCATGACAATAGCTCTCTAAATAGATGATAAACTACTGAAGAAGAAGTAGAAACATGGATAAGCTTAAAATATGAAAAGTTCTCCAGAAACTTATCAAAATTCCAAGTCCCAACTTTGGTTTCCAAGTTCCCCCTTCTTTGTCCTCTTTGGCCCTTCCTTTCTCCCTATTTTGCACAACAAAACCAGGTGCTTTGAGGCCTTTTATAGGCCCTTAAGGTCGTTCAAAGAGGCGGCCAAGGGAAGCTATTTACAAGCACACACCTCTCCCATAAAGTGAAAAGATCATTTTGCCCCCTACCTAAATTTTTTCTTCCCTTTGTGCCACCTTCACCTACTAGCTTCGCTAACTAATTTCTATCCCTTAATCCTCCACTTAATATTCTCTTAAACCCAAAAGTTCCAGGAAAAAGCCATAACAAGAAATAAATTGAAGTCCTTAAGTTTTCTCACTACTTTTCTATACTTCTAAATTCCATTCTTATGTTTCTTGTTTCTTCTTCTTATTTTTCTTCTCTTTTTCCCTTCCTTCTTATCTTCTAAAATAAATGATAAAAGTCCTTTTATACCCTTCTCAAAGTAAGCCATGGGAGCACCTCCTTAAGAAAATTATCCTTTTGCCCCTCACCTTTCTTATGTGTGAAGTAAGTGTGAAATTACCTTTTTGCCCTTCATGAAAAGTCGTGCCACCTCCTTAAGGAAATTACTATTTTGCCCTTGAATAAATGAACTTATTCTCTTCATGTCCCTTCTACCTACTTGCTTCTTATAATTACCTTTCGACCCCTTAACTAATTTCATAATCCCACTCTTGTCCCTTGATATTAGTAATTTTAAACTAAGGTTAAGTCACTAATTAATCTCACAAATCTTGTTTAGCCAAAGATTAACACCTTGTACTAATTTCCCATGTTTTCTTTACAAACTTTGTCTTATTTTCAAATCTATTTTCATCATCTTAGAAGACCCATTTCTTGGTAGCTCTCAAAACCATAACATCATTCCTCAAAGTTATTAATAAGAAAAATTAGATTAGCTCTCAGTTGATTAAAGTTTTCACTAAATATATCATAAATGTCAAAATGAGGTATAATATGCAAATAATGGAATTACTGGGATGGGCACAAGGAAAGTTTTGTCAAAAAGGTTTTAAATTGCTTAAAGAGTCTGGATTTTAAGTAAGACTATTGTGACCCCCTCTCGTCTTTCTTGGGAACTTTCCTAATACATTATACATACTCTTTTGTCATTACCTCCAATCAACTCCCCACATGTTGCCAAGACATTGTATACGTATATTTGTTTATGCGAATTCCCCTTTTATATGATGATAGTGGGATATAACATTTATATGTATTAAATCATTTATGTGAGGATAGTAAGACATATGCTTATACATATATATTGTTTACATGAGGATAGTGGGAGGTGTTCCCAAATTTTTGTGGTTAAAATCAATTAAATATTTAGTTGACAATTATCTTTTTTGGAGACAATTATGAGGTAGTTAGCAAAATTTTTTATTCAGGGACATAAGTGAAAATATATAGTTCAATTGAGATAGCATTTGTCTAATATGTGCCTTATGCAATGTTATAGTGAAATGGTATCCCAAAAAAAAGTTTGAAATTATTAAGATATAGAAACTTGATGGAAAGAATTATGACATCTAGTATAGAAATATCAATATGAGCACAAGTTGCTTAACAATCTAATCATTATCATGAACTCTTCTACAACAAGGAATATGGCCCAACATCGGTGTGACCTAGAAACTTATGAGATCTAGGTTAAGAGGGATAGAAGTGTGAGTTTTATTTTATTTAGTTGTATGCATGAGATGATCTCAATGGGGAGTTTGAGAACTACTCAACTATTAAGAAATGTGGGAATAGTTACGACTCAAATTTTGGGGAACAATAGTCGCAAGGTTCATGCCTTGACACTAAAGTTTAATCAGTTTATAATGGATTCAATTACACAATGACCAAACATCTTACAGTGTTCTCATCTATAATTAGAAGAATGAGAGCAATTATTTGTAAATTTTCTCATGAGTAACAAGTTCTGGTTGGCATTGGTGACTTGCTGAGTTCAATTATGACAAGTGAAACTAGTCTTAACAGATAATGAAGTAGTTGTAAATTTTGACGATACTTCCCACAATTTATATTTTGAAGTGAAGCGTGTGATTGCAAGCCACAATATTGCTATATTAGTTGCTCTAGCTCATTTAGTGTATAAAACACATTATGTAGGAGCAATTTGCATCCATTACGCATGACTAGTTAGTAGGTTCAATGCCAAGGATCTTATCCTCTATTCCATGGTCACATCCTACCCCTGTGTACTGAGGAAGGCATGACAACCGGAGTAGCCACCAACACACTGTTGTGCTTGAAGAACAATAGCATGTCAGTTACTATAATCCTTATCTTATGTAACTCAAGATAACCTAATTCTGTGTACATGTTATACTCCTATAACATAATATCATAAGCAATGTGTAAAACTATGATAGCAATACCTAAATCTAAAAAACAAAATCATGCAACAGTAACCATAACTTATCATAATACATTGTCTATAAAAAATTCATTATCTCATGACTTCTATGTATTAATATACATTATTCAACCTTTTAATCTCTCCAAAATCAAATAAACACATAAGCCAGGCACTTAGCGAGATTGGCCAACCTTTGCTACTAAATGCTCGAATGTGGAAAATGCAAAACTAATACCTTCTAATGTGAACTACAATAACCTGCAAGGTATAAAAGGGTAATGAGACTGATGTCCCAGTGAATGGCACGCTAACTAAATTTAGCAGAAACAGATAGGTTTTACTGCTCATAGTATTTTTAGAAAATTTTATGAAACATCTCAATCAACTGAAAATAATAAAAACTATAACACAGTGAGAACATATAATCTCTGTCATACTGCAGTGTCAAATCTAAGTCAAACCATAAAGCATAAAAACATTGAAAAACATCAACATCATCTACATAGTATACATGTCTGTAGTCCTAGCCTAATGTGCACAATAGGGTAATGTCTACGGGGCAGTGTACATAAAAATATAAAACATGAAAAACAAAGTCTGGACCACACAGGGCAAAATAAGTCAGGCGCTACAAAGTTATGTAGTTGGCACCATGGGCCGCCGTCATCCCAAGGCTGAACTAGCATAACCTACAGCGTCTGGGACCCTACTGGGTCATAAATCATATATCTAGATCTGTAGATCTACCACCTACCCCAGGTGGCTACCCAACATTTCATAATAAAATCATAGCAAATACTATAAAAACATCATAAAGAACGAATACATGAAATCAAAAAATAGTTATTTATTTCCCACGATTGTGTATACAAGATGCACATGTTGAAAAACATTTCATTTCAATTCTTAGGAAATAGATTTTATAAAATTATTAAGTTTAAAGAGAGTACCACTCACCTTGTGAGTACTTCCCTAAGGCTTTGCTGGACTTAATTGATCAAGGTTGTGCTCGTGTCCTCTGTTCACTCCTATGTGAAATAGTGTGCACTTGTCAATACTGTGCCATGAATACATGCTCTAAAAAGGACCTAAAATTCCTTAAATTTTAACACAATGTTGGGTTTAAGTTTAAACCTCATTAGTTTTAATCTAATTTATGTTCTTTTCCTCTGGTCTTGCGTCTTCATTTGATCTCTCTCTCCTCTTTTATTATTATTATTATTATTATTATTATTATTATTATTATTATTATTTTAAATCACTTCCCTAAATTCAGTTTTCCTAACATTTGGATTTACCTAATGATCTTTCTTAAATTCACCCCTGCATTTCAATATTACACTAAACTCATATCCTCTTTGGCCAACCCCCCCCCCCCCAGGCGATTCATGAAGTTTTAAACCTTTAAGGGGTTGAGGCAAGACAAATATCTGCCCCTCAACCACAATTTCTTTTGGATCTTAAGTTATGCAAGCCTCTAGCTTCAATTCAAGTATTTTCTTAAACAAATTTCCCCCTCTTAATTAACCCCATTTAGGGTCCCGTCTCCCCTTTGTTTGCAGTACCTACTTGAGGCTAGAGTCTATCAATTAAGTCACTTGGTTTGTACAAGGCTCAAAGCTGGATCGCAAGGACACGCTACTTCCTCCTAAAGCTAGCAAATCCTTAAAATTTTAGCTGAGATTTGGCTTAGTTTTCCCCTTTCCCTGTTTAGCAATCTATTAACTTAAAGTTCATCTATTTAACCTCTTAAATTACATAGGCATTGTGACTAATTCAAAACGTTACATAAGCTTGCATAATCCTTCACAAAACTCAACCAAAATTGTTAACAAAGCTGGGTTTAGATTTGGTTCCCCCTTCTTTGTGTTCTTCTTCTAATCTAATGCAGAAACCCCTTTACTAATCCACAGAATCATATATAAATTGAGCTGGTCACAAACGTAAATAAATTTAATAAAAATTAATAAGAAATCAACTGAAACTCAATGGATCTCACCTACCTTGGCCCGATTCTCCCTTTTCCTTTCTATTCCCTTTTTCTTCATCTTCTTTTTTTTGCTCCTCTTTTTCCTTTGCTTTTTTCCTCCTTTCCTACATGAACTAGATTGTTCCAAAGGCTGAATAATGTATGTATATAATTCCTTATGTTGGCAACGAAAACGGGCACGCCCCATGGCCCCTTGTAAAATTACCCTTCTACCCCTCTTTATAATTTTTGATTCCCCCCATGTCTCCTACACCCAAAATTACCATTTAACCTCTAGAAAATTTAGAAAATTTCCTCCTTGTCCCCTCAACTAAGAGCCTAATTTAAAGGCTAATTTAGATTTTAATTCTCTCTAAACTAGATTAACATTCCTACCATTTCAAATTTTCAAATCAAGATTTTTCTTTTAGTTTTTTCTCCTTCTTTTCTAACTTTTATACCATTCCTCTATTCTATGCCCTTTTTTTTCTCTTAAAGCTTTCTAAAGTTTTTTTTTCCTTTTTTTAACAGTTGTAAACAATAAAAAAATTAAAATTATACTCTTTTAACTAAAATTATTTTCAAAATATATCATGGAGGTCTATGCTATGCTTAATTGTGCAACCATGCAAGAATAATTAATTAATTTCTTTCCTCTTTTTTTTAGTCACTAATAAATTTAGGATGTTACATCCATTGCCCATTATCACGAAGTATTTACACACTAGTAATCAATGGCAATCTTGAATAATGGAGATAATTAGTAAAAAAACACATTTGAACATATGTAATACACGAGAAAAAGAAGTTAAAGGACAAACTATTTTAGACTCAGTGTACTTCTCAACTAAGTTAACCTTCTTTTCACAGTTATGACATTTCATGTTGTTCTTATCTTTCTTATTATCTCACTTGTGCCTATGGCGCTTGGCACTCTTCTCACCTTGTGGATTTACGTTCTTAGTTTTCTTTTTCATTTACGCTAGGGACCATTCCCATTACATTAATGAGCTAAAGCAACTAATATAGTAGTATTGTGGTTCATAATCATACACTCCACTTCGAGTTATAAATGGGGAAAAAATTATCAAACTTCAAAATTATTTCATTATGTGTGAAGACTAGCTTCACTTGTCCCAAGTGGATTTGGGAACTAAGCTAATGATAGTCAAAACTTGTTGCTCATTAGAAAATTTATAACTAACTATTTTTTTTCTCTAATCTTAGATGACATCATTGTATGATGTTCTGTCGTTGTGTACTTGGACTCCATTATAAACTAATTGAACGTCAATGTCAAGGCATGAAACTTATGACTGTTATTCCCCCAAATTTGAGCCGTAGATGTTCTCACGTTTCCTAATAGTTGGGGAGTTCTCAAACTCCCCATTGAATTCATCATGTACATGAAGCTTAACAAGGCAAAACTCACACTTATGTCCATCTTAATATAGGTCTCATAAACTTCTTAATCACACCAATACTAGATTGTATTCCTATTTACAGGTGAGTTCATGATAGTGGTTAGATTGTTAAAGCAACTTATGCTTGTTTAAAAGGTACTAAATTCCCCATGTCAGATGTCATAGTTCTTTTTATCATATAAATGTTTTCAAATGTTTCTATATCTTGATAGTTTCAAATTTTTTGGATGCATAGGGCACATATCACATAAATGTTTTCTCAATTAAATTATTTAATTTTTACTTATATTCCTAAATTGAATATTTTTCTAATTAACTCATAATCATCTACAAAAAAACTTAAGTGCTAACTAAATATTTAATATATTTTAGCCAGAAAACATTTGGAAACACCTCTCACTATCCTCTTGTAAAGAATAGATACATATAACTATATATGATACTATTTTTACATAGAAGATAAATACGTATAAATATTATTTCCCTCATGCAGAAGGACAAATACTATAAATATATATCTTACTATCCTTGCATAAAAGATAGGTACACATAAACATATAACCTACTATATCCACATAATGTATAAACATGTATGAACATTACACTTGACTATCCTAACATAAAGGATAAACACACACACACACGCGCGACGTCTTGGTGGCAAGTGGGGGTTGGCTGGAGGCAATAACAAGAGAGTATATAAAATGCACTAGAAAAGTTTTTGGAAGAGACTGAATGTGTCATAATGATTCCACTTAAAATCCAGACTTCTTAAATAATTTAAAACTTTTTTGACAGAACTTTTCTAGACATGTACTAGTCAACACCATTACTTGTGTTTTCCCATATGTGATGTAAGATTATTCATTTGGGATCCATGTAAAGCAAAAAGAAAAAATTGACAATCATGATATTCCAAGTTATTACATAGACAAACAAGTAATTAATTTAATTACAAAGACAAAATATAAATTTCTACAATTGAACAAATAAACAAATTAAATATGATTCATAACAAATATGAGTACATGCGATTATAATTCATCAATTAATCATGAAGATAAAATATAAATTTAGTTTAATTATAAAGATAAAATATAAATTTATATCATTTAACATGATTTGTAACAAATAAAAGTGCATGTATTAATTTCAATTTATTAATTCAATCACAAAGATAAAATATATATTTAAATTTATCATAATTATAAAATATAAATTTAATTTAATCACAAAGATAAAATGTAAATTTATATTATTTAATAAATAAATGAATTAAGCATGATTTATAAGAAATAGAAGTGCATGCATTAATTTCAATTATTAATGCAATCACAAAGATAAAATATATATTTAATTTTATCAGAAAGATAAAATATAAATTTAATTTAATCACAAAAATAAAATATAAATTTGTACCATTCAACAAATAAAGGAATTAAGCCTGATTTATAACAATTGCTAATACATGCATTAATTTCAATTTATTAATTCAACCACAAAGATAAAATACACGTTTAATTTTATCACAAAATATCATTTAACAAATAAAAGAATTAAGCATGGTCCATAACGTATAAAAGCACATGCAATAATTTTAATTTAATCACAAATAAAAAAATAAATTTATATCATTTAACAAATAAATGAATTAAACATAATTCATAACAAATATGAGTACATATAATAATTTTAATTTAAACACAAAGAAATAAAATTCATATCATTTAACAAATAAATGAATTAAATATAATTCCTAACAAATATGAGAGTTTGCAATAATTTTACTTTAGTCACACAGGAAAAATAAAATTTATGTTATTTAATCAAATAAATGAATTAAAAATTATTCATAACAAATATGGGTGCTTACAATAATTTTAATTTAAAAAATATAAATTTATGCTATTTAACAAATAAATGATTCTTAATTTCAAAATTTATATATTTAAAGTTGGTTTGTTTTCAAAGCCAGGTTATTGCTTGCTTTCATCATTTGAATGGTGCTCCATAAATTGTGTAAGTCATATTTACATGTTTTGTGAATTTAAATATGGTTAATAATCTCAACTTTGTGTATGCCTTGTTATTATTATGTGCACTAACCTCAAAAAATTTTAATATTAATGTCCGAAACAAGAAGCAGCCAGAAGGATGAAAGGAGAATATACATATTTTTTCCTAGCACCTTTTTTTAGTTTTCTTCTTAATGATATCCAAGGAAGAAAATAACATGTGATATGTAAACGTTGTTGGTTGTTTGATGTATGTTATGTTGTGTACTCAACCTGATATATGTTTAATAGTTGATATAGTTAGTAAATGTTAAAGTAATCCTAATAAATCTAAGCATTGTGTTGTGGTTGAAAAGATACTAAGGTATCTAAGAGAAACTACTAATTTGACTTTGCACTATTAAGATGGAGACATAAGCTGGTTGGAAATAGTGATATTGATAATTTTATTGATACTCCTACCATTTTCATACGGGAAAATATTACACAAAAATTGGTTGCACAGAAGCGTACTTATATAGGTGATATATTTTCCAATCCATATGCTAAACCTATTATAAAAAGTTTAGGTTTGTTAAGAATTGCATGTACTTGTTGTAAATTTTCTCTACTATTGCAATAAATGAAATAAGTTTTCCAATCTTTGTGACTTGCATAATAGATAGAACTTTTGCAGATATCAATAACGAGTTGTCACTAGATTTTTATTGTCTCTCTCACACGAAAAATCGTTCTAGCGCTTTAGTGACGAGTGGAATGAGACTTGAAGAATCACCAGGCACGAAATCGATGGTGATCTTTTCATTGCATGAGTTGTAAATAAGGATTAAATATTGAATTATATGTCGCCTTAATTCAATATTAAGATGAGTCTTAGGAAAGTGGAGCATGTAAATTATCAAAATTCCATGAAGCTTGCATATAATCAAATTTGGATTCTTAAAGATTCAAGTCAATCATTTTGTGAAATGACTTGACTGTGTTTTGTGTGATAATAATATAAAGCATACCAAAACCTAAGTGGGAGTTTTGCCATAGTATACATTATATACTTCATGACTGTAATGTGACTGAAAAAGGGTGTGATTGCATGGATCTCTTCTTCATCATAGTGCAGCCCTACGGATTAAAAGTCCAAAACTGTACTCTTTAAAACTTAGATCTATGTTGAGAAATTGAGAATTAGTGTTACTACTTTATGATATCATCTATTGATTAAGAGAATTACTGCGCTCCAACAGAATGTAACTAGGAATGTAGCCAAAACCTTGTGTATCAATATAAATGTTTAAGGGAAAATCATTTGATATCACATATATGATTTGAAATTCATAAGCTTGGCTGCTGGTTATGTAAACATTAGTTATTTAGGGTAACTAAAGTGCAAATACATGAGAGATTTTGCATGGCTCTAATTAGAGGGATCAGAGTGCAAAATTTGACTTGATTAAATTAATTTGAGGGATATCAAGAACTACTATGTTAGTTAAATGATGAGTTAATATAACAATTAATTCTCACTGACACTTTTTTTGTTTGGTCACACATTCCATTTTTCTAATATGATAGGAAAAATAAGTATTTTGAAATTAAAAGTATTGATGTTAAAGGTGTACGAGTGGGAGATGTTGATTTATGTTATGTAGTGCATCCTAGTGGACATACACATAGAATAATTATACACAATTAATATTTGTTATTAATTTATAATATTCTTAAAATAGGATAATTTCTCTCTCATTAGTTGAAAGGATTTGAAAATAAAAATCTCAGTAGTTCAGGCAAATATCTAATGAGAAAAAATATTTTATTAGTTGAGATAAATTGATTTAAAAAATAAACTTTATTTAATAGTTCTCATTTTAAATAAGTCGAGCATTACTCTTTTCTCCTAAAGGTGACATATAAAGAAAATTAAGGTTTTTCGATAGGTACCATTTCTAATCTTAGGGATTTGATGTAAATATTGTGGACGATTTTAGTAACTATTTTACAATAATAAGAAAGGTGAAGTACATATATTTGTGATGAGAAAGTATGTAAAGATTGTAAAACAAATATTTGATGACAATTGTAAGCGTTTAAAATTCACCTAAGGATCGTTTCCCTTTCACCATAATGTTTGCCAACATTTCTTATATTTTAATTTCTACTCATGATTAAGAATCAAGAAGGATAATGAAAAAAGAGAAAGAAAAGGAAAAGAGCACTAGCAGTGGGCATCAAACCCTTGAACAGTGTTAGATTTAATTATCTGGAAAAAGCTAAAAACTAGATTGCTTATCATGTAAAACTTAAACTAATAAATTTTAGTTTCTATTTCTATATGCTTTTAGTGCATACAGAAAACTAAACTTAAAATAGAAACAAAAGTAAATTACTACAAAATTAACATTTCCATAACAGTGTGATAATTCAATTAAATATGATAATTCCTCCCCTGCCCCCAACCAAAGCATTTTTGTCAAATAGGAGAAAATGATAGACCAAATTTACATGATCTAACAAAAACATGTATACCTATTAAAATGTGTAAATACGTTCTTCAATGTAAGAGTAAATCCTGCACAAGAAAATTGTCCATCGAATTGACATTCAAACCCTAATCCCAGATAACCCTTGTATTCCTTTTCACATCCTGAAAAACTCGTTTCATGTAATCTAAGAGTTACATCTGCATTGTATCCAATATTAGCCTCACCCCTGTTCTTGGATTTTTCTTTCCTTCTCTTCTTTTGAGCCAACACCTTGCATGTATTTGCTGTCTCGTGTGAATTCTAGGTAACTTTGATTTCTTGACTTTCTAGAACCCTACAAGCCCAAAGATGCCACACCCAATGGCTTCCAAGCAACTTCTGTGAACCTGAATTTCTAGACTTCTCTACAAAAATTTTGAATTTCAAGAGACACGGCCACCAATATTACCCACATGGTGTACATTTCTGATCAACCCTTCTGGTTGTACGGTTGTTAGAGTAAGAACAACAAAATTATTGAAAATAAATAAATAACTGTCCAGCAAAAATGCCAAAAAAAAACTAAATAAGTTCTGAATATTTAATTCATAAAATTCAACTACTATCCATAATAACTCCTATTTAATTGAAGATAACTTTACATTATCTCAATTTTTTATATGGCGTTATTCTGATTGATTGGTATATATCTTTTATTTTTGTAATATACATGAGATGAAATTACCATAGCCTTTATATTTTTAAGATATTTAAGAGTTGAAATTAAAGTAGTTTTTTTTTTTTTTTTTGGTCGTATATATCCTAAAGTAAAGGGAAAGGGATTAGGGGATTTATCTATCCTGAAGACGGGGTCGGAACAAGATTGAGGAAATGGGTGGGCCACCTCACTGAAATCGAGTTGTTTCCACTGGTCTACCAAGCAATTCCAGTTTCACTGCATACTGCATTCATCCGAAGCCCAAAATCTGCAGGCTTGAGCCCAATATTATGGGCAAAATAAATTGAAGCCCAAACTACGCCTAAACCACGGCTCGTTCCGTTAACAAATTAACCGACTGGACCCCGTTCTCGTAACAAAATCAGGCAAATTTACCGATTTAGACCTGGGCTACGTGCCGCATGGGAGAGACACTCAAAACCTGTTGTATAGGTCCAAATTCCAAAATCCAGCTCGTCTTGTTGACGCCCGTTGAACTGTTCAATCCTCTCTTCGCCCAATATCTATCTCCAAGGTATTATCTCGTAATTTGTACCTAACGAAATGCATAGACAACAAATGTTTTGTAAGCAGGTTGGCTTGGCTTTGTTTAACCAATAATTAGCTTTAATTTAAACAAATTGATTGTCGTTACGGTCAATGTGCGATCATCTTGCTATTGATTGTTCTAGGTTTGATTCGTTTAATTCGGAATTTCAAATTTGGCCTGCGATTTTTGGAGGTTGTGTAGAGAAATAAACATCGATGAAAGGTGAATTACAGCTGGAGCCAACGCAGGAACGAACCCCCAGTGACTCCGATCCTCTGCTTCAGAATCAACATGTGGATTCACCATCTTCATCATCACCATCTTCAGCGAGTTCTGGTGAGATAAAGAGCGAGGATACTGAATCAGGTCAGATTGCCTGTTGTCGCATTTGCCTTGAATGTGACGGAGAGGAAGGTCAGAGTTTGATCTCAATTTCATTCTGATTTTTAATATATATATATATATATATATATATATATTTTACTTTCGTTTTGGACAAAACTGGATAGTATTTACCATCATCATGAAAATTATGGTGGTCTGTTATTTTACTTTCGTTTTGGACAAAACTGTATAGTATTTACCATCATCGTGAAAATTATGGTGGTCTGTTCTGAGTTTATATATATATATATATATATATATATATATGTAGATCATCAATATATATTTAAGCTCATAATCGTATGTGTGCATGTATTTGTTGTCGCATTTTATAGATCGTAATTAATAATATCAAAGAATTTCTATTATAGGTTTTTCTCTTTCTTCCTATTCAGAATTATATAAAATGAAAGGTATGCTATTTGTGGAGACTTGAACTTGCAGGTTTTTGTTTCGTAGGTATGAATGTCTTAAAAATAGAGTGTGTGTGTGTGTGTGTGTGTGGTAATGAAGGAGGATGGGGAGGGTACTAAGGAGGGTCTTTTAGGACTTAGTTTACCTAGTGGTCGGTTCTTGGCCACCTTTGAGGACAGCTGCAATCTAAAGTTTATATTATGATGAAGACAGTTTACACAAGTGGATTGACATAAGTTTTTTTTTATGTTAAATTTGATTATCAATATTATTAAGTGGTTGACGAGGGGTCTTTAGGCAGCAAATAGAAAACAAAACAAAGAAAGGACTATCCATAATTCTGTGTTATAGTTATATGACATAGGAATTCATGTAGCAACCTCATATAGGATGATAACCTTGGTTGAGTGATTTATTTACCCAAAAATTACATGTATACGATTAGCATATGTTGGATTGTATCAGATATCAAAGTTCTAACCTGTTAACGTATGTACTACATCAATATTAATTCTTAATGGATGTTTATTAATTCTATTATGTGCACATGAACATGCCTACACCTGTTTTCTTTATTTTGTTGTTCTCTGGTCTTGTTCGTGATGTATGTGTGTTTGTGTCAGTGATGTTATTTTTCTATTATGTTAACTGTCCACCATTGGACTCATACATCAACCTTTCTGGCTTTTCTTGTTAATAATAGATGATGATGAATTGATATCTCCATGTATGTGCAAAGGCACTCAACAGTTTGTGCATCGTTCCTGCCTTGATCATTGGCGTTCAGTCAAGGCATGTAGTTTCATTGCCACATCTAGTAATAAATTTGATATGATTGCTTCAAATTCAAAAATATGTATGAAGTCACTGTGCATTAATTTTTGATTGTAGGAAGGATTTGCCTTTTCACATTGCACAACTTGCAAAGCTCAATATCATCTGCGAATTGTGGATTTTGAAGACAACTCCTGGCGTAAAGTAAAGTTCAGACTTTTCGTGGCAAGGGATGTTTTCCTTGTATTTTTGGCTGTCCAAACTGTGAGTAGAAATTTGTTCCTTTCTTTTCAAAAGTCTAAATTATTAGAAATGTCATCTTATTCTTGATTCATTTCATTACTGCATGATTTCAGTTTTACAAGTGATATTCTCTTTATAAATCATGAAAGATACTAATATCTTTTATGATGAAAGTTAACTTTATATTGTAGCTTTATGCATGCATGTGTAATTAGCAATGGGAACTGAAGTCGTAAAGGATGGATAGTAAACAAATTCATATTATTTAGGAGTCTAATGATGCATGTGTAATTAGCAATGAGAACTGCAGTCATAAAGGATGGATGGTAAACAAATTCATATTATTTAAGAGTCTAATGCCAAATATTAATATATGGGAAATCAACATATTTGAGACTTAGTATTGCATTTAATTGATCAACGGGTTACAATACATGCAGAAGCACCTTTGCAGGTGTTCATTCTATTTGACTAAACAAATCATCTTCTTACTATTTGGAGTTGGTTGTGTGTAACCTATGCTTTCATGTGATGCTAGGAAAAATTTTAATTTTAGTCAAAACCATGGTGGATCTTCTTTATTTATTATTTCAGTTAAATTCAAATTTGTCCTTGTCTCTAATTTCCCTTCTGGATATCCCCCATGCAGAAGTTTTAACCCTTCCTAGCTGCAGACTAATAAATATTTATGGTACCTGTATGTGTCTGAAACATCATAACTAAGTTTTCTCATTTATTCTCAATAAGTGCTGTTTATCTTCATTTGCAATATCTTATTTTTAATCTTTGTCTATCCTAATTTTATATCAATTTGCCTAAACTCATTTTGCTAAGTAGTTTCTTAACATTCATTCATTTTAGCTGTATTGTAAAATTCTTCTTTTAATTGAGAGAACTTGTTCCACTTAATCAGCCTATCTTCATTTAAGACTAAACTTGTGCCATTATTTTGGGATCAGTTTGTCATGTATGCATTCTTAGTCTTCATTGGCTTATTGAGCTTGGGCTCGAACAGGTCAATATTTGGCTGGAAATTTGGTGAGCATACTCCACATGGATTACATCTTGAAAAATAAAATTTGATTTGTTGCACAAGTGCAAGTTGTTAGTTTTCTCTCTCTTTTAATTATTTTTCAAAAATTTTTTATAAGTGTTCTATTCTATCTGCAAATGATCTAACAGCTAACCACATTTCATGTACTAAAGGTGATGTAACTGTCCATCAAAATCAAAATATGTAATTTGGTCCTTCATTGGTGCACTTGGAACGACCTTCCAAACATGGTTGATTTAGAGTATCATGATCAAAATTAATTCATCATATTTAAAATTTTAAGTTAACCTCTTTCATGCATGCAAAACTTAATGACACCATGGATGGAGCTTGAGTCCTACTGGTACATTTAGAAGAAGTTGAAAGGCATTATGGGCTCAGATGTGGTTTGTAATTTGGTTGGATTAAATTGTCTGGCATTTCATGCAATACCAGATTGTTATTTTGGCTCAAATGAAGGTTTTTACTTTTGGATTGATGTATGAATCAGGTGAGGTTGGTGCATCACTTCCTCACTGGGAATATGAATCTCAAGATTAGGGGCTTACTGTTGTTGTAAGATTTTCATTGTATGTTTTACATTCACTGGACTCCCCTTTTCTTCCTTATGCTATTGATATTGCTGAACAAACAAACTCAACAGTACAAGATATGCCACTCATCCCATCCTATCCAATCACATTTATCCAATATCTTTTAACCTTCAACTTATATTGCCACATCTAATCCCCTCTACTAGGAGGCATGGATGCTCCATTTGGTTTGACGTATCCATATCCAATACTTATAGGACACAAATGCATTGAGGACACACCAAAGACATGTATTGGACACATAACATTAGGTGTTTGGACATGCATCCCCTTAATACACATCTCCCTCTACTCGGATTCACATGTCTTAGCATATGTCTCATGTAATTTTATATCAAATAGGATATGCCCAACACTTGTACTTTGCAAATAATATGAAATTAAACATGTCTTTATATTTGGACTCCCAAGTCTTAGCGTATGTCTCATGTATTTTTATATCAAATAAGATATGCCCAGCACTAATATTTTGCAAAATAATATGAAATTGAACACATATATTACACACAATTGGGAAATAAAAGAGTGAAATAATTGTTCTGAATTTATATTGGTGTTTGGTTCATGTTGAGTGATGTTTATGTCTAAATGCATCACTTTTGGTTATTGGGTATTTATTTTATTTTTGTTTTTGATCTTAATATGTTTGAGTTATAAATAACGAATATAAATATTATGAGCTAATCTTTTAGCCATGTCTGTGTCCTAATCTTTTCAAAGTTGTCATGTTGGTTCTACGCTCTTGCTATTTGGCCCCTGAATCCTTGAATTTTCCTTCTATTAATGCAATTTCTCTGATCCCAAACCATGAAGTAACATGCTCCCATTAGATGATGTCATCTTTGTGCACTACATAACTTCCTAACGAACTCAATCTTGGTTTCCATGACACTTAACTCAATCTCTTCATTCTTTGCAACACTTACTAGCAGTTTGAACTGTGAGTTTATCATGAAGATGTTCCCACATGCATGACACGTATTGTATATTGTAGAGTTGTTTGCTTGTACTGGTCATTTGTCTTTGATTGTGATCAGTTTGTGTAAGTTGTCTTATTGTTGTACTTCCTCTCCTATATATTTCTCAGATTATGTCTGATCACTGTGATCTCTATAAAGGTGCTGTACTTCTGTTGTAATTATCTTTTTTGGATACTTGTTAGATTGTTAATAAATATAGATGGCTCTAGGAGGGGATGAAACTTTGAACTATTCGTTTTACTATAGTTTGAATGCAATATATTATTAAGGCCCAAGTTTGAGTTTGAGAATTCTCTTTTTATCTCTCTCTCTCTCTCTCTCTCTCTCTGCTTTCTTATGATCATGGAGAATGCTTGTCATGGATGGAAATTGGAGTGTAAGAATTTATTAACTTTATTATATTCTTTATTTTGATTTTGGACATTAATTGGAATTTTTGTTGTTCTCATGCTTTTTATTTATTTATTTGTGTTTTCGTGAAGCTTAGGAATATATTTTGTTTAGGCAGTATATTTGTCTTATCTCATAATGGCCAGAGTTTTCAATGAATATGATATTTTAATTTACATCACAAGTTAGTCCACAAAACTATAATATTATTTTATAATGACATTTAAAGGTAGTTTATTACTTCTAAATCTTTATACATTAAAAACAGAGAGTGATTTCATTAATTTTAGGTGATTGTAGTCATTGGTGGCCCCTTATGGTGGGGCCATCCTGTTCACTCTCCTTTTCTCTCTCTTTTCTCCTTTCTTGTCTATTGTTATTCTAAATTTGGATTCAACATTGAATTCTCTTCTAAAGCTTCACAGAATGCTGAGTGAGATTGGATTTTGGCTTTTAGCACCTCTCCAAACCACAAGTTTGGATTCTAAGTCCAACCTCTCTCACCACTACCCAACCAGGGAAAGGAACAAAATGTTTCCTTCAGCCTCAGCCCAGAGGCCTAGTTTGCTGACTTTAAACTCCAAATATTATAACTCCAGCCTGTAACACATTGATCTAGAGTTTGAACCGTTATGGTAACTAGCACACAAATCCTTTCCGTCCATGCACATCTTCCAATTATTGAGCTCATTGTTCCTCAGTTTAGTGTTACAATGGTATAAAATATATGAGCTACCTTCTTATGCTTAGTGACTGAGCCTCTCTCTCTCTCTCTCTCTCTCTCTCTCTCTCTCTCTCTAAACTTCTTCTACCCATATCCTATTTGTGGAGAATTCTAAATGGAGTTTACATTTCCTAAAATTGTGAGATTGAGGAGTCTGAATTTTTAACACATGTTTGTATCATCCTACATTTGAATCCTTTCCTGACTCATTGCCCATTGAAACCATTTGGTAGAATATGCAGGTAGCTAACTTGGATGGTTTTCATTTTTAAGGAGCTAAGAAGCATGGGCAATAGGGCACACACGCATATGTCATGTCTTGCAACACGAGAAGTGTTACAATTTTTGAAAGAAAGATTATTGTGTTTAAACCCCGTAGGTTTATCAACAAGTATCCGTTGTTTTTTGGACAGTGTTCTGTGGGATTTCATTTCTAACCTAGAAGTCTAGGTTGTTTATTAGGCTCCTGAAAAGAGAACTATCTTGATTCAGAAATAACAGTAATCACAGGAAAGAGAAGCCGCATAAGATAATAAAATTAGTCTGAATTTCATTGTAATGGGGGGAAGAAATCCTTGTTTACAAGGTTGAAGGACTACAAAATGGAGGAATACTACTGTTAGAGGCTTTGGAATCCTTTACATATAATATTCCATCAAAGAGACGATATTGACAGATTTTTAAAGTTGTTGGATGCAAGGGCGAAGGCTTCTGTGAATTTGGAGTTGCAGAACAAATAAAGAATTGTGCCTATGCCTTTCCCTTTCTGTAAATTTTTTAAGTTCTTGGCAATTTCTGGTGCAACACATTCTTCCTGAGGTCTATGCATGTTTTCCTTTTGCTGACTTCACTGTTCAGAAGCTCAACATTGTACTTTTTGTGTGAGATATATACAGAGACACGGAGAAAAAGCAAGGTTTAAATGTCATAGAAAATGCCAGGATGGGACACAGTAAAAACAATACATGCATTTAGATATATTTTTATGAAGACATGATGTCATACCCAAATTTAAAAAACTAAATAAAATTTTTGCATGATTTTCTATTTTTTTTTCTCCATATGAACACCACCTTTTTTTTTTTTTTTCCGGGGGGGGGGGGGGGGGGGGGGTTATCTATTGACAGATTCTGATTTCAAATAAAAGTGCATGGGATTAAGCTGCTTGCTTTTCTAAAAGAGCCCAGAAAGCTCCTGAGCTGAGGCCAATACCACAAAAGACAAATGGAGGAGAGGGGAAGGTGGTATATTTAAATCATTTTTGCTTGTGGAGGGTTCTTTGTTTGTCAATAGGTCCTGGCCGTGTATGAGAAGCATCAATATGGATTTTCACATGTTGAAGGTGTTTGTGAAAAGAGGGGTAGCACAGATTAAGGCATGTCTGACATATGTTGGGTGTAGATATGCCCTCTTCAGATACATGTTGGTGACTTGTTGGTTAGGAGATGAACTAGTTTTATGTCTTCTGTTGTTTTTTTTCTTTTCTTTTTTTTTTAGTAATTTGAGAAAGAATAATAAAAAGGTAGAATGCCTTTCTAATGCATGAAATGCAATAGAATTGCCTTCTGCATTTTGGAAAGAGAGAAATGAACTCCAGAAAATCCAATTTTTGGAAAGGGAACTGCAAATATTGACCTATGTCTCAGGATATTTGCTTCAGATTATTCTGGTTTTCAGGTGTGATGAGGTGACCTTGGTCTCTGCCCTGTAATCTTAGAAAAATACTGATAATTTTTTATTATTGGATTTGAAGAGAATTAGCCTTTTGTAGGTAAGATGATACTTGGTACATGTGTGATGATACTTCATTTTCGAGCTGTTGTCTTACTTAATTGCCATGTAGTTTTGTGCACTGCTATTTTGTGCTCTATTATTTTGGAGGGCTGCTTCTATTACTAAAATGTAGGTGAATCACTTCATGCCTCTTTCTATTTTCAACATTATTTACAAATCCATCTCACACTATTAAAAGGGGATTCTGTTTTGCAGATAATTGCAGCAATGGGTGGGTTTGCATACCTTATGGACAAAGATGGCTCCTTCAGGGATTCATTTAATGATAGTTGGGATCGTATACTGTCAAAGCATCCAGTACCATTCTACTACTGCATAGGTGAACATCTATAGAACTATTTGGATCCAATTTCTGTCGAAGCATGCTGTTTTACCATTGCGCAAGTAAATCCCCTGATTCTATCAGCAATTAGGATGTGACGTATCTGGAAATACTTGCTAATTGTATATGATTTGTATAATGGTTTAATATTCTATAGCATGCTTTTGCTGTACTTTTGCATGCTAAAAATCAATTTTAAACTGTAATTTTATATAGAGGCAATCACTCTGGACTGCAGGTAGGACTGGCTGGCATAGTTGGCAGTTCGCCTCCCAAGGGTTATTATATTTTTCTTCAAGTCGGTTCTGTGCTTTTGCTGCTTCTATTGTTTGTAGATGACTAGTTTGTTTCACGATGTTGAAGGAAAAAAGTGTGGCAGAAGTTGAACAGGTAAGGAAAGAATTCTAAAGAGCCTCAGGGTTATAGTAGAGAAAAGTTAAAGATATTCCATGATAATCAACTTTACTTATGTAGCCACTGACAGAGCAATGTCTTTCAAATTGGTTCCAAAATTGGATACCCTGTCAAAGTTTTGATGGCTTGACAAAGATCACTGTCACTGGTTTGCTGTCTCTCTAATGGTGCATGCCTGTTTAATTGGTTTTGTTGTTAAAGATGTGAAGCTGATTGTTGTAGTTCCATAATTTGCAAAATGCTTATATACAGAATTTATTTTTTATTTTCTTCATTTATACAATTTAGGCCAAACAGAAAGGGGTTAGAAGAAAGGCCATGATATTAGTTACTGTCTTCTTATGACTAAATTAAGGCTTGTCATTGTACTCTCTATTGCTTGACGATGTCTGTTAACATGACCAGGAGTGCTGGCCTTCTTTGTGCTGCTTGGTTCTTTGGACTCATTCTACACTGCTCCTCCCTGAATAGTAGTGATCGCGGATGGCCGGTTGCCAGAACTGTTGTTATGGTGGGGCATGTTGGACTGCTTTCCTGCATCAATGGAAGTTTGCTTCGCTTTGGTTATTGTATTTGTTGTTGTTTTTGCCATACTTGGTATTGCTTATGGTTTCCTTGCTGCCACTATGGCTATTCAAAGAATCTGGCAGAGACACTACCACATTCTCACCAAGAGGGAACTAACGAAGGTATGGGTTTGTTCAACAACTTTTGACATGTAAGGTTACTATCATACTTCCAATATGTTAGTTTGTATTAAAGCCAGCACCCTGTAGACAACAGGAAGAATGAATTGTAGTATGCTTTTATTTATACTATATTAGAATTGTTCAATGGGTAATGGTAAAGCAACCTGAACATACTCAATTTGGGCCTTGCAACCTGCATGGATCCTGCAGCCATGAACTATTGTCTTGTTTAACAGATGTGCATGTTCATGCATTCTTTATTTAGTCAAGCTGATTTAGATATTTGAAGAACTGTCACTAGGTTGAGTGAAAGCCCAAAATTTTTCACCTTAAATAAGTTGGAGACTGGCCTATTTCCTTTCTGGAAACAGTAAAACCTCTCTGTTTTTCAGTTCCTCACCAAAACTTCGCAGTTCGGCTCTTCTTTGCCTCTGGCATGTGCGTTCACACACCTAGAATTCTTGGCCCATGCGCCTGCGCTTTCCCACACTCTCACACACACCTGGGCTCTGTCTCACGCATCTATTTACTCGGTCCACACGCTTGCACGTGCGCGAGCTTTGAGTCGTGCGTGTGTGGCGTGCTCTACATGTGCCTCACGCATTGAGTTTCCTCTGCACCCCCCCCCCCCATGTGCATGTCCCCTTTTTGCATTTGTCCATGCGTCATCTCCCTCTCTGGTTTGTTCGCCGGCCAGATCCGATCTACTAGCCACTCCAATTCCATCGAATAGACTCATATTCAAATGGGGAAAGAGGATAAGGAAGAAGTAAAAAGGAAGAAGGAAGAAGAACACAAATTGATTTATGGGAATCTTACCTCTTATTCCCAACCTTGCATAATCCTCAATGATTACAACAAGGAGTGTCACAGAAGCTCTCTCACTCTCTCATCCCTTAATGGCAGTGCTTGCTCAAGAACAATGAGCCTCGCCCCTATTTATAGAACACATACTTCAGCAAATTCAACCTAATCTACCGAAGATTGAACTCTATTTCCTTTACAATCGACATCCCTCAGCTGAGTATCCCTCACCCTAGGATCTGATCTGAGTTTTAAACCCTGGTTGGTACGAATCTGGGCCCAAATTTGTGCAATGTTCCTTCTAGTTTGAAACTGGCAAAAGCTCTCTCTAACTTGCAACATTCGAATTTCCCTGTGCTTATCTTCTTGGTCGATCTAGTCGCACCCAAGGTTCCCGAATACTTTGGTCCCATCTACAACTTTAGTCGACCGAACCATTGTCTCTATAGGTGCAATTTGCTTCAACAACCTTGGATCAAAGCTCCATTGGTGCCAATCTTGCCTTCCTCGACATTGCCAGCAACCGGCGAGGCTTTTAGAGCCTCCCTCTCCTCCATTGGACTCCTTGGAAGCCTTCTGCATAGCTAACCCAATTCATGTTTTGGGACACGATCCGGCTTGTTTGGTCATTTGGATTTGGTCCACCTGCATGTCTGGGGCTCGGTTCAGTGCAATTGTGCCTGCCCAATGACCCTTCATGCTGTTGGCCTGGTCCCTGCTTGACCCGGCCCATTGTGCTTCAGCCCTCTTTGGTCTAACCCAATTAGGCCCAATCTGTTCTTCAAGCCCAAACCTACCCTGCCTTGGCCCATCCAATTTTGACCTGACCCGACCTAACCCAACCATGTCCTTTGGCCCAATCATCTAGCCCTCTTGAGTTGGGCTGGTCCAAGTCCAAAGGGGCTAGCATTCTCCCCCACTTAAAACTCCAATCCCTCATTGAACAAGGAGCCTCACCTTGATGGCTCCCAACTCGTCTTACTCATGGTCACCTCATCCCCACCTTATGAGACACCTTCCCCATCTCACAGGATTGTCTCATCCTAGAACCTTCTCCCAGATCTCTTCCCTTGGCACGCTACTTGCCTAAGGAACTCAATGCCTTGCCTCGGAACTTACAACAAGTGGTCTTTCGTCGCCACAAAGCACATCACTATCTCACCAACAAAAATCTCCTTTCTTGCCTCTCTCATCTTCAACTTTTCAACCCCCTCAACTTGTACACCCCCCATACAAACATTGGGTGGCTCCTTCTCTGATGAACAACTCTACCAAGTGAGGCCACACGATTGTCTTGATTAGCACCAAGAACTCATTAACCAAGATCAGGTCCATAGCTATCAAGGGGGACAGCCATCAACTCGCACTACCTTGTCAATTCCAAACCTTCACCTCTATGTTGGTTACTCCCTTGATTGGTTCTATTCCGGAGGGTCACAGCCTTCACCTTGCTTGAACGTTTTGCGAGGCTCAACCCCCGCCTCTAAATCTCCTTGTCAGCAATAAAGTTGTGTGTCACGCTCGTATCCACCACAGCCAACTTCATCTTGCCGTTCACTGGGCCTCCATGTACATTTGGCCCCTCAAAGTGCGTGTCCCTTCACCTTGGATTGCACTCAACAACTGTAGAGAGTCCACCCTTGTCACATCTCCATCCTTGGCCTTTTCTGTCTAATTCTGTCATGATTGTCAAGATCTTGCCTCGCTTTGGACAATCCTGCATGCGATGATCACCATTGTAGACACAGCACCTTCGATTTTCCTTGTTAATAGCAAGTAAAGTCCTAGACCTTCTTTTCACTATAGAGGGCTATTTGTCCCACTTCTGCTTGTTGTTCTTATCGAACTCCTTCTTGCTTGGTTCCGAACTCCTCTTTGATTGGACTATCTCCCAAACTTCCTTAAAATCCATGAGACGATCAGCGGTGGCAATTGCAACTTGTAGATTCTTGATTCCCAAGCCTTAAGTCCGCCTAAGCCCACAGTTGAAGTCCGTCTAGAAAATGGAAGAGCTTGTCCTCCTCCGCATATTCTGGATGTCGAGCGTGATAGAATTGAACTCCTTCACGCATGCTCGCACTAAACTCTTGTGCTTCAACTGCTGCAATGATTTCCATGCTAACCAGCAAGTGTTGCAAGGGATCAATTGCTCCTTCAGCTCCTTTTCAACCCGTCCCATGTACTAATTTTTGGTCTGCTCGTCGCCTCGTCTTGCACTGTCTTCAACCTCCACCATAACTTCGCGTCACCCATCAAGTACGTTGTGGTAATGGAAACTTTCTACTTATCTGGATCTTCACAGCTACAAAGTACGTCTCCATATCCCACAGTAAGTTCTTTAGCTCTTTGGCACTCCGGTGCCCTCGAACTCCTTTGGTTCCGAAACAACTAGCTAGCCTATTTCCCTTCCAAAAATAGTAAGCCCTCACTATTTTTCAGTTCCTCACTAAAACGTGATGTTTCGACTCTTCTTTGCCTTCTTTGCCGCTGGCACAAGCCCTCAAATGCCTAGAATTCCTGGCCCACGTGCCTGCACTTTTCCCAACCACGCATGCGCGCTTGGGCTCTATCTCGCGCATTTGTTCACTAGGTCCACATGCCTCACGCACTCACACGTGTCTGGCTTGCTCTACATGCACCTCACGCGTTGAGCCTCCTCTACCCCCCCACGCGTGCTTCCCCTTGCTTCATGTGTGCGTCCCATGCGTTGTCTCTCTCTCTGTCTGCTCTGGTTTGTTTGCCAGCCGGATCTGATCTACTGGCCACTTGAATTCCACTGAAAAGACTCAGATTTGAATGGGGAAAGAGGATAGAGAAGAAGGAAGAAGAACACAAATCGATTTAGGGGAATCTTCCTCTTATTCCCAGCCTTGCTTAATCCTCAATGATTACAACAAGGAGTCTCTCAGAAGTTCTCTCACTCTCTCAGCTCTCAAATAGCAGATCTTGCTTAAGAACAATGAGCCTCACCCCTATTTATAGAACACATTAGGGCTTCGGGAGATTCAACCTAATCTATTGAAGATTGTACTCTATCTCCTTTACAATCAGCATCCCTCAGCCGAGTAACCCTCACCCCAGGATCTTATCTGAGTTTGAAACCCCTGGTTGGTATGAATTTGGCCTCTAATTTGCACAATGTTCCTTCTAGTATGAAACTGATTGAAGCTCTCTTGATCTTGTGACATCCGAATTTCTCTGAGCTTATCTTCTTGGCCAATCCAGTCACACTTGAGGTTCCCAAATACTTTGGTCCCATCTGCAACTTCAGTCAACCAAACCATCCTCACCCTATTTGTTCACCTCTTTGGGTGCAGTTTGCTTCAACAACCTTGGATCGAAGCTCCAATGGTGTCAATCTTGCCTTCCTCAGCGTTGTCCGTGGCCAGTGAGGCTCCCAAAGCCTCCCTCTCCTCCATCAGACTCCTCTGGAACCCCCTGCACAACTGACCTGAATTCCCTGAGCCGATTCATGTTTTGGGACTTGATCCGGCTTATTTGGTCATCCGGGTTGGTCCACCTAGGTCAGCCTGACAGGCAACCCAGACCTGCATATCTGGGGCTTGGCCCACTGCAATTGGGCTGGCCCAATGACCCTTCACACTGCTGGCCCAGTCCTTGCCTGACCGGCCCACTCTGCTTCATCCCTCTTTAGTCTAACCCAATCAAGCCCAATCCGTTCTTAAAGCCCAGACCTGCTCTGCCTTGGCCCATCTGATTTGACCCAACCCATCTCATCTCCTCTGGCCCTCTTGAGTTGGGTGATCCAAGCCCAAAGGGGCTAGCAAGAACCAAGTTGGGCCAAATGAAGATTATAACCCAACAAAATGGAAACTAGATTATTATATCAGCTGGTGTGTTGTTGACATGTTTATTTTATGATGGGGAAAAACTAATAATAACTTTATACTCAGTTTTGTTTTTACCGTGAGTAGTTTCCCTTTTCCTTTCTCATCTAAAAAATTTTAAATGTAATGTTAAAGATTGATATTTTGTTGATTTGATTCTGGAGCTTTGCCATTAATATTTTGATTAACATCATCTTGTTTACCTGACTTGCATGTCTGTGCATTCAGTTTATTTGGTCAAGCTAATTTAGATATTCAGAAAATTAGGCTGAGCCAGACTAAGATTAGGCCCCAACAGACTGGAAACTAAATTATTGTATTAGTTGGTGAGTTTATTGACATATTTGTTTTGACTTGGGTAAAAAGGAAAAAGGAATAATAACTTTATACTCAACATTTCATTTTACCATGAGTACTCTCCTTTTTCCTGTCTCATCTCAAAATTTTGAGTAGCATTAAGATTGATATTGTATTGATTTGAGTATGGAGCTTTGCTATGAATATTTTGAAAAGGTAAAGCAAAAAAGAATTTTTTGGGTGTTTAGTTTCGAGCCCCTTAAAAACTAATTACAGGATAATTGAAAATTCTGTGAATTTAGAAACCAGATCACTATTGAGAGTACATGAACCAAAGGAATAAAATGGTTCTGTTGGTTCAATTTTTCAGTCTAAATCCAAAAGTTCTCTCCGAGATTAATGTGGTCCACTCTAGGAATACTTTATGTGGTGGTCCCTTACATGTACCTTCTTCAAATTGCTGCAGGAATACATAGTAGAGGATCTGCATGGATGTTATGTTCCTCCAAAACTAGATTCAGAACATGAGGCACGATTGAAAATGCTTAAGCTCTTGTAATGAGGTTTGAAGAGGTGAAAGATGGCATCCAAAATTTGGTCTTGAGTTAATTGCAATTTATGTAGAAGATACTGTGAATATGTGCTATATATATGTAATATGCGTAGGAAGATGTTACCTGTAATTCATGTGTGGCTAAATGTTCCCTCAGGCATGAACACTTGGCAAATCTGGCAACAAATATGTTGAGGCAGTGGCAAATAACTCTTTGCTTTATATCTTTGCACATCTTAGTCATTAATCAGTTGATATTCAGTTGCTGATATTCACCATTCTAGGGATTATTAGAGGCAGAGAATCGGCAAGTAAAATCTGGGACTCTGGGAAAATTGATGGGTGAATTGTTTACCGGGCAGTTTACCTTGTCAATGGTGTTGGTATCCTTGTGGAACCGTTTCAATCAACATAGTTTTTGTGACTTCCAATTGTCAGTTGCCTTTCTATTTTGGATATTCTGCAAGTAGTGATGTAACACACGGTAAGTTTTTTAGGGAGATCTGACTGATTGGAAAGCTAGACGTGATGAATGATTCTGGTGGCATGGTGCAGGATGCGTTGCCAAACTTGGGAAAGTCTAAAACAGTTATAGTGGGAAGACCATTTTATGGATGTATCTTTGGTGTCCGTGAATACATATGCGGACTTTTATGCCAAACACATCTTTGGATTTTCATGATATATTTATTTATGACAATGGAAGGGGCAATGGGGCTGAGGGTATTATGCGCATTTTACTCTCACTCTCGTCTCTATTTCTATTGCATCAGATGTAAACATACAAAACCTGCGGTGACCACGACAAGCATTTATGCGAGGCAACTATTTTGCATATGTTTTGAGGAGACTATCTTGATATGCTTAATGAAAGTAAAAGGCTAAACTATAATAATGGTCATCCGACTATTCTTAAGAAATCAACTTCATCATTCGACTTTTCATTTCTCCCAAATGTTCGCACGATAATTTATTTTGTAGCAAAACGGTCACCTGGCTAAGCCAGGGTTAGACTGCTCGGTTAACTGACATGCTGGACTGACTAAGATCGTTTGCCATTACTGGAAAGTTAGAGCTCTGACTATAAGTTAAATATCTAAGTCATATAAAGATAGGTGTAGAACTACTAAGTTAGACATTTATGTCATATGAAGTTAGAATTAGACGTCGTAACTCTTCTCATCTACATGGATTGCACTTGCTATATGTGAAGTTAGATGTATGAATGAAGAAAAACAGAAGTTAGAAGTGCAGTTGTAGATAATGACATGGAAGGGAGTAAATCTTGAATTTACCATACACGATTCTGCTTTAAGCTTTCTTGGTCAAGGCGGGCTTATAAGGCAGACAGAGAACTAGAACCTCAGTGCTTGTAGAAAACGACAAGAGCCTCCAGGACTTGCAGCAAACAACATGAGTTTTTAGCTTTCTCAATTTGAGCTTTGAACGACAATGTGAAATAGAGAATCTTCAAGTGCTCTTCATCCTCTGCTTTGCTTGTGGGCAGTATAGTGTCTATGCTTTATTAATGTAAAGTAGTGGTGTATTGTTTGCTGGTGGTTGTGAAATTTATTTCTTTTGCGAGGGACCACCGACCTTGTAGAAATGAGAGATGAATATGTTGTCTGATTCTCTATATATTTTATTGTTGTCTGATAATATATATCCATCTACTTTGCTAACTAATTTTAATAATATAACTTATGGTGATAGAGGAAGAAAGGGAATATTAGAATGTGGCCACCATAGTGAGGAATAGTATGGTGAGGAAGATGAATATGGCCTACAAAACCAGGACGAGTGTGGAAGTACACTCGGCACACGTGGTTGAACAAGGTTGTGAGATACTACATTTGGTATTGGATGGCACACAAGTACCATAGGGATGAAAGAGATCATTTTGTTGAAAGTAATCCGATCAGTGACTATGAATATCTTCAGCAAATGATAGAAGATGCTGGGAGTAGGGTTTATAGAAATACTTTTATAAGTGGTCAAGCTATTGTAGAAAGCCACAATTTGGAGATATATGAATCTGAATATGAAGATTCAAGTAAGTTGCGGAATTTACATGACTCTAATGATGAAAGGGATAGTGGCATGCTACCAAGATTACCTGAGTTCCATAGCAAAACTGATTTGCATGACCCAAAGTTTTCTGTTGGTTTAAAATTTGGTAGTAACGAAGAGTTCAAGAAAGCCGTGGAAGAGTATGCCATTAAGCATAGTTCTAGTATAAAGTTTACTAACAATGACAAACTTAGAGTTATTGCAACGTGTAAAGATAATTATAAATGAAGGTTGCATACTAGATGTAAAGGATGGGGATCAGATTTTTTTTGTGTTTTCAGTCCACACAATTTTGCTGAGGGAAACAAGAACAGAAATTTCACTAGGATGTGGTTAGCTAACAAGTACGAGAAAAAATACTTGTCCACTCCCAATTGGCCTTTGCAAGCACTAATTGATCGAGTAAGCCATTTGTATTTAGTAAGAATTTCAAGGCGTGAGGTTTGTAGAGTTAAAGCAATTGCGTTAGACATAATCATGGGGTCTCAAGAAGAGTAGCATAGAGAAATTTTGTATTAGTTAAAACAAAAAACAATTCCAAAATTAGAGCACGATATTTTATTTTTGAAATTTTGAGTTCCAATTCATTGCCACATGTCATACACGTGGCACCCACGTGTTATCTGACATGGCAATTAACTCATCTAACTAACGCTACTTTAGCTAGGTGACCATTTTGATGTAAAATGTATTTTTGGGTGACCCCTTGAAACAAATCAAAGTTGGGTGATGAATTTACCTTTTTAAGAATAATTGGGTCAGTATAGTTTAGCGAAAGCAAAAAATAACCTTTGTTAGTTTTCCGGTTGAATAAAATAAAACTTTTTTAGTTGTCTCCTTGTTAAAATTATAATTAAAAGGAACTATTTTAGTTCTGAATTGAATAAAGCAGTCGAAGCACTCTTCCTAAAATAATTAATGTTGCTTCAGATAAATTTGGATGTTTACGAGACCCACATTTTCTGTTCACCGTCCTCAATCGCTGCTTAGCTCTCACATTACGATCTCTGTTTTTAAAATATTATATTTAAATTGTACCGCCTATAACTTTACATTGAACTTCAGAAGAAGGGAAAAAAAAAATGGAAAAATGGTACCAGCCATAAAAAATTATTAAGCAAAAGAGCGAGGGTCCAGCGCATCATTTCTACATCTTGGTCCACCATTTTGGCAATTGCGTTCTTCCTCTCCGCCATCGCTGACAAAAACCAGATGATCACCATCTCTAATCAGCTCTATGTGGTCAACCTGTGCTCCAGCTTTATTTAGAATTTTTGGCGGAAAAATCCCAAATTTTCTAACACCAATGTCAAGCAACTCTTGGAAGGTTTGTGGAAGCATCACAAGCCATCCCCTGACATCACCCTTTTCGGGGCAACCAACTGTCACTCTAGCAGGATACTCCCCCACTGCCTCACCACACTTGGTCTCATTTACAGATGACAGCAAGTCATGGTCTCCGCCATGGGTAGCTGACAGGATCCCAAACAACGAATTGTGAAAATCATTATCTCTACGCCCTGGACGAGATTGACCCACTGACCTTTCTGTGACTATCGATATGCCTTCCTCCGGGACATGGGGCGAATTGCTGATTCATTTGCAAATCCCTCAGAGAAGTGAACTTCACGTCGCTGTTGGGGGATTTCGGTCTCTTTGGTTGATTGGAAAAGGATTTTTATATCTTCATGTCCCTGTTGCTCTGCTAGATCTCTCGGGGTCCAGCCATGGTTGTCTGTTTTGTCCATGTCCGCTCCATTGTCCAATAGGAACTTCACTATCTCAGTGTTTCCTTCACAAACTGCAACATGAAGAGCAGTGCATCCGTTGCTTTTGGGATGCGTAACGTCTCCTCCGTAACGAACAAGTTCCTCTAGCAACTCCAAGCTGTTCTGCTCAGCTGCAGTGCAAGCAAATTGACCCACATCGCCTGAGGTTATGGTAGCTCCATTATCTGTCAGCAGCTTGATAATTGGTTCATGATTTGCCCTTATGGCCTCCCATAGTGGTACGTTTCCCTCTGAATCTGTAAGCATGTATAAGCGGTTGGCTCTTAGCATAAATCTTTCCCCAGGCAATACCTATATAAATAAACATGTACTGTATGCATTTTCACTTGTACTGTATAGAAGTCCAGAATTTTTAAGGCGTGTGGGATAAGTGCTACAAATAAGTGAAGCAATTGTACAGAAATTTGTAGATTTGGTGGGTGCAAACATAAAACTACCGGGTGCAATTGTACAAATTATATCATTATTATATAATATCATTGGGGACAGTGGACTCCACTATTCCCGTTGTAGATCCGCTCCTATTTTCAGAAAAAAGTTGTGGATTATGGCGGCAATTTGTGCTTAGCCAAACACAAAGCGTAAAGAATATATCGTTACATGAGCTTAGTCCAGAGAAGAAAATACGGTTTGTTAATGGTAGAGATAAACCTAGCTTTCATCAGAGGAAGGGCAAAACCTAAGAGCATGAATAATGCAAAGCGAATAAGATACAAAATTTCATTAAATGAAGAGGATAAGTTAAATGAAAGAGAGCCTAAATGAGAGTTCACAGCCAATAGATGACTATAGGTTTATATCTGACACAGAGAAAGCAAACTAAAAAACTACAGATTATGCAAGGGTTGACTCTGATGAAGATAAGGTTGAAGTATATAATTATACACTCCACGCAGGATGGACTAAAGAAAGATACAATGTCTAAGTGTGGCAAGATACACCAACTAATGCAAAGAGTTAGTACCTTACGCCCAAACCATTCAGAAAGAATATCATTTTAAGAAAGTCAATGGATGAAACAAGTTGTTGATCTGCACCTTATACTTCAACATAATTTTTTAAAATTTCACTTATGAATGTGTCAGAACACAGCAAGAGGCAACTCCCTCTGGGAATAATTATAAAAAATTAAAGGGTCAACTACTAAATTATTGTTATCATTATATTAAGACAGTTTATGGATAAAGATGACCAGATCGCCACAACCATTGACTCCCATAGATAATGGACCCTGGTTGTAATGCCCATAAAAATAATGCAAGAGCTCATGCTGAATTGAGCATACCTAAGTCAACAGAAGATCTAAAATTGAGTTCTGTAGGAGTTTTATTGGCAAAAATAGAAAGGCAAACTGACACGCTATATTCAGAAAGTAGCATAACATACACAAAGAAGATGTTCAGCAAACAAAGTGGGAGGGGAAAAAAAAAAGAAAAAGGAATACTGTCATCGTTGACGCTACTAGTGTTGATGCAAATATGGCTTCTTGTATTTTATTGAGTTTGGAAAGTGGGAGTAAAGCATGACATGATATTATAATCTCATTATGTTAGTTATATTAAAAGTGGTTTCATATCCCAAAATGTCAATATATTTGAACCTTTGTCAAGCTATTTTTGAGTTATTCAAACAAAACCATCCTATATATACAAGATAATAAAAATTCTTGAATAGAATGCATTTACGCAAATGAGATTTAACTGCAAAAATATTTGAGGGCCAAAAGTCATAAATGCCAGAATACATAACTGTTAGAGATAAAAGAAGGCTGCTAAGAGAATAAGCAAATTAGATCATGGAAAATCAAAATACTTTACTTCTGCTGTACCGACAGAATTTAATATGCTGACTGATTTTGCGAAGTTTAAGAAAATACCTCTACTGTTGGGGTCTGCTCGATAATCCAGTAGTAGAAGCACACAATTCTCACTTCCTCTGCAAGCTGCTATATGCTGATTTAACATAGAAGATGGTAGATCAAAGATAAATTCATTGATAGAAAACGACTGTAGAAGCAAGTTGAAAGTCAGCAACATGAACAAACCAATGCAGTCCGCCCGCTATTGTCTGATTCATTTGGGTCTAGACCCCGTCTCAACAATTGATGTAACAAGAAGTCATCTCCCTAAGTGTAGCAAAGCATAGGCTGAGAGGTAGGTCCATTCTACCACAAGCAAGCATGTTTTCTGTCTCCAGCAAGACTTCCTCCATCACTAGATCCTTCATTTCTTTCAAATGCTGCATACATAATCAAAACATATATTTAAACCATTCTTAAACAGGTTTAATTTTAGTCCATTTCATCAAAGTGATACTTGGATGTGTCAGATTAACAGACCTGCAAGAGATTATTCATGATTATAGTTCCGTCTCCAACATTGGATTGAACAATATTCAAGAACGTGGCACGGTTCATTCTTAATAGCTGGGTCAATCGTCTAGTTCGTACTGTAAAGAGCTGTGGCCTATAACACAGGACACCGATCTCACCACAAAGGTCACCAGTTTTACCTTCTCCAACAACCTGCAATCATTTAATATACTTAATGCCCAGTATTTATCTTTTGTCAAGGAATCATCTGATTTAACAAACTGCTATGGAAGTTTTTAACTTCAACATTTGAACTTGCCTGCTCAGCTCCATTTCTAAGGACTAGCACATCCTGTGAAGTAACAAAAGATTGTAAATTAATAATGCCTAAAATTGAAGAAAGAACTGTTATGTTTCATAACAAAAGTCTATAGAAATATGTATATGGGTAAATTAGGAATATATCACATAGGAATATTCTTATTTATTTCATTTATTTTCTTTTCTTATTTGTATATCCCTCAGTATTATAAATACAGATTTAGAGAACAATATTTACATATTGACTCAATTACACACTTTAGGTTTTCTTATGATCCTCTCTCTTTCTCAACATGGTATCCGAGCTAGTGACCCTAATTTAAAAAAAAAAAAAAATTCAGAAAACCCTAGTCCTAAGAAAGTCGTGTTTTCTCCTCCAATGATCTACTCCGATCACTTCCTCCTCCGGCGTTCTACTCTAATCGACTACCTTCTATTGTTGATCTTGTCGAAGTGTCTATCGTCCTTGCCAAAGCAGGTCGTCGCCCTCACCGGAAGTTTTCGCAACGCATTCTAGTGTTCTTGTCTATCGCCTTTGATAGATCTCATTGCCATCTCATTGCCATCTCACTCGCCAAAGGCTATCGCAATCCTAAATGAGGTGCCCTTGCTTGAACAAGCCATGTCTGTCATCCTCGCTAGGTTTGGTCAACTGGTTCTAATAGATCTTGGCAAACTTGCAGTCGTCAGAGGCTATCGCAACCCTAGACCGAGGTCGACTATACTAGAACAAGCCCTATTTGTCATCCTTGCTAGGTCTTGTAGCCTCCATAGTGCCATACATTGACTGTGTCCTCGTTGAACTTGTCTAACAATATTTTGATCTTCGAGTATCGGATGATGGTGTTGTCGGGAAATTTGCTCTTGGCAAATTTCACGTAGGCTTTGATCTTGCAATAGTAGGTTGTGGAGCTCAGGTTGGTCTGCTCCAGGTGATAGGTTGCGATCCATGGGCAGTGCTGTTTCTTGATGGATGCAAAGGATGCTCTGAAATAGGTGAGTTCTACCAGACAGGTGACCGGAATACGAATTCGACCTGTTTTCTATCAGGGCCTAGTATTCTGTTGCATAGAATAATATGCGGACATTTCCGATGGAGTTTATCAGACATTGGGGTTTGTAGATGATGATGTATCGGTCAATTATTATTGATCGACCGACAAATTTCTTTACTGTTCCGATAAACAGAATAGTTAGATGGAGTTTCTGGGATTTCGATTGGACTTGTCCCTGTATGATTCCAGTCTTGAAGTCGTTGGTGTTGATGTCCTAATCTCCGTCCATATCTAGAAGTCTTCTTCTTCCTCCTCTACATCTGATTTGTATGAATAAGGGGTTCGTTATTTATCAGCGATGAGTGGCATTCTTGTAAATAAGGAGATCCCTCCACAAAGGGAGCTCCCTCTAAAAGTCCTAGATACTTGGAGGGACTTATATATTCCCTCTCCTTAGGGGGGGAGGGGGCGTATATAACAATATGACTTCCCCCCCCCCCCCCCAGCCATGTGTACAGTGGATATTTTGCCACGTGTATGGCTGGGATCACTTGTTGGGGCTGAAATTTGAACTTCCCTCTAGGCATCACAGGCACGATTTTTTTTTTGGGCTGCCACTTTTCTAGGCCACTTGTTGGGCTCCGCTCTTCTACGAAGTTCCATAGGGCCCATGCTTCTACTTTTCACTTTGCGGCTGTGTGTCAAGTTGCTATTAGAGGTGTGTCAGGGAGACTTACTGCACGATTTTTTTTTTGGGCTGCCACTTTTCTAGGCCACTTGTTGGGCTCCGCTCTTCTACGAAGTTCCATGGGGCCCATGCTTCTGCTTTTCACTTTGCAGCTGTGTGTCAAGTTGCTATTAGAGGTGTGTCAGGGAGACTTACTGGAGAAGCAACCGGTGTTTTCCCGCTAATTTGGTGTGGGGCCCCCATGGTTCACTTGCAGCAAGTGCTGGCTTGCTGCTGGGGTAAAGTTTGACCATCTCCGTCTCTTCAAAATAAAAATTTATTTTTATTTTGATAATTTGTATAAATAGTTATTACTATTGGCCGGGTTTTTGTTCGTCCGTTATTTTGGGAGTGGAAATGAGGCCTCTATCATCAACGAGGAAGAAGCAGTCATGGTCAGAGATACATTAGTCTCCG
The DNA here is from genome assembly GCA_911865555.2 of Thlaspi arvense. Taxonomy (NCBI): domain Eukaryota; kingdom Viridiplantae; phylum Streptophyta; class Magnoliopsida; order Brassicales; family Brassicaceae; genus Thlaspi; species Thlaspi arvense. The sequence goes on from CAJVSB020000162.1 coordinate 177,038, forward strand.
TATACTTCCCTTATTCAATGACAACTATCACTGAGAGCTTCAACTCCTTGCACTCTGGTAAAAAGATTTAATAGGGCACAGTACAGTCGAGCGTATGACGGTATATTCAAGAACTCTGGGACGTTTGATGATTATATCAGTGATCCTTAGGACGGTGTGGTCCCCACTACAAAGGTTTGGTCCAAGTATATAAATCTGCCAACACTTGATAATGCAACGAAGAACATCATGGTCATGCGATCAACATTTGGTCCTTCTATTTGATGAGGACGTTCTGTTTGGATCCCATTGACAAACATGCCTAAAGCGGTTACATTGGCATTTACATGGTTCTTGACAGAGAGCCAAATGGTAGCAGCAACCTACCGTTTTTTTGACATATTTGACTTGAGGGGGTTGAAGGTTGGGTAGACAATGGAGACGGATGCTCCATCAGGCGCAATTCTGAGCAAGACAGCTATGATGGTGTGTCAGGAATACTTGGCGCGCTACGAGGTTATTGGTCGAGAAGTGTTGGCCGTCAATTGGCCTTTTTAGCAGCTATGGCAATCACCACGTCATTCCTTTCCAGAAGTTCTATCCTTTCAAGGGGCGTAGAAATAGGTAGTACGTAAATTTTAGGGATGACCCCAGTTGTATAGATGGGTCCTATTTGAATTGTAAGAGGAACTCCCTATTGATATACGTTGTGTACGAGTCCGATGTAGCATCCTGTAAGTTGAAGTGGCAGCTTCGCAACAGAATAAAATATTATCATTGATTGTAACAATGGGTTTGGGCTTTTACCCAAACCCCTGGACACTAATAAAGTTTAATTTGTTTGTTGTTAACCTAATTCCCTATGAATGAGGTCCGTACAATGGTTCCATTTCAATTAATTTTCCATTAACAAACATTAAAGGAGGACGATATTGGAGATAAAACGCAATTTGTTAATAAACAAGTTAGAAAACATGTATCAACATAATTAATTGAAATAGAACCGCTACGCGAACCTCATTCATAGGGAATTAGGTTAACGGCAAACAAATTAAACTTTATTAGTGCATAGGGGTTTAGGTAAAAGCCCAAACCCATCGTTACAATCAATGATAATACTTTAGTCTGCTGCGAAGTTGTGCACTCACACAGTGAGGCTTTATCACATCCTAAATTGCGACAAGCTGTGATAGATGAAGTGGCAGCCTTACATTTTAGTGGTACTTGGGAACTAGTTCCCTTCCTGGGCAAATCCACAGTTAGGTGTCGATGGGTTTATACTATAAAGGTTGGACTAGACATGAAGATTGATCACTTAAAAGCCCGTCTAGTGGCAAAAGGTTATACTCAGATTTATAGCTTGGATAATGGCAATACATTCTCTCCTGTCACCAAAATTGCTACTATTTGTCTTCTCCTTTCCATGGCTACAATGCATCATTGGCCTCTTTTCCAACTTGATATCAAGAATACTTTCTTACATGGTGAGCTTGCAGAAGAAATCTACATAAAGTAACCTCCTGAATTGGTTACCCAAGGGAAGTCTGGCTTAGCATGTCGCCTACGCCGATCAATCTATGGCCTAAAAATAGTCTCCACGAGTATGATTTGAGTGATTCAGTTCAATAGTTCAGCAATTTGGCATGATTCGCAATGAGGCAAATCATTCTATTTTTTATCACCAATCTTCACACCATAAATGATATTGTTATTACAAGAGATGATAAAGAAGGTATCAATCAATTAAAACATCTCGTGTCATTTTCAGATCAAAAATTTGGGTCAATTTAAATATTTCCTTGGTATTGAAGTGGCTTAGTCATTAACTAGTACCGTTGTTCCTCAGCGAAAGTCTACTCTTTATATCTTAGAGGAGACTGGCTTTACAGATTATCAACCTGTAGACACTTTTATAAATCCAAACATCAAACTCTTACCAGGACAGGGAAAATCTTTATCGAATCCTAGACGATATTAGAGACTTGTTGGAAAATTGAACTACTTTACCATCACTAGACCAGACATTTCCTTTATTAAAAGTGTAGTCGGTCAGTTTTTACAATCTCCATGCGATAGTTATTAGAATGCTACAATCCGAATATTTAGATATATCAAAGAGGCACCAGGCCAAGGACTTCTCTATGAAGAAAAAGATTATTCTCAAATCATTAGCTACTCAGACACAAATTGGGCCGGATCGCCCTCAAAGAGGTGATCAACTTCAGGCTATTGTGTAATATTTTGAGGCAACTTGATTTCTTGGAAAAGTAAGAAACAGGATGTAGTTGTCAGGTCAAGTGCAGAAGTAGAATATCGTATAATTGCATTAGCAACATGTGAATTTATATGGCTTAAACAATTGCTCCAAGAATTGAAATTTGGAGATATTAAGCAAATGCAATTAATCTATGATAATCAAACTGCCTTGCACATTGCTTCTAATCTGGTATTTCATGAGAGGACCAAACACATAGAAGTGAACTGTCACTTCATCAGAGAAAAGATTCAATTTGGATGCATTGCTATTAGTTTTGTCAATTCTAATGATCAATTAGCAAATATAATTACTAAGTTTCTCGAGGGATCTCGGATTACACATATATGTAACAAGCTTGGTGCATATGACTTGTATGATCCAGATTGAGTGGAAGTGTAGAAATATGTATATGGGTAGATTATGAATTTATCGCATAAGAATATTCTCATTTATTTCATTTATTTTCTTTCCGTATTTGTATATCTCTTAATATTATAAATACAGATTCAAATGACAGCGTATACACACTGATTCAATAACACACTTTAGGGTTTCTTATGATCCTCTCTCTTTCTCAACAAAGTCTATAACTAGAGTCCAAATAAGTAGACTATTTTTGGGTGTGTGACAGTCAAGCAATAGATGTAATGCTTATTTAATTGAACATTAGACTATTATCAAAAGAAATGAGAAGTATAGTTACCACAGCCCCGGTAACAAGTATGTAGAAGTCCGTAGGTGCTTCATTCTGTAAAATCACATCTTCTTTTGGAGGAAAATACTCTGCTTTCATTTCTGAAACCTTCATGAAGTAGAATTCCGGTGTAAAAATTCATATCCGAGTAAAGCATTAGGTAATGGTGCTAGTTCTCAGAGTAATACCAACTGAAATAGCATGTCATTGGACACGCCTCGAAATAAGTACACCTTATCCAAGAGAGTGTAGAAGAGAAAATGTGAAATGCTTGATCGGATGGCTTTTGGAAGGGAATCAAGAGTCTCCTTCTGTTGCAGTCCCTCACAGTTTGTTCTGAACTTCAAAGACAAGTGTGCAAGCATCTGATCTCGCAAGCGAGCAGGCAACTGATTTCTCTTTGCAAAATTTGATGCAGCTTGGATGGTATTTCTCTGTTATTAAATGGCCAAACATAATAATATCATAATGAGCAATCAAAAAAGTGGCAATGCAAAGAAATGAAATAATATACATTACTTAATTATTAATTGTAAGAAAGGGTGTACTTACAAATTCTCTAGTTTTACTAGTACCATGGACAACCAAGTTAGTCATATTTCCTATCAGATATGCTGTTAGTCCAAGGTTGAAAAGCATGTAAATTATGTCAAAAATCATCTCCCTTGTATTTTCAGCATGCAAATCACCATATCCTACAGTTGTAAGAGTAGTGATAGACCAGTAAATTGATGTCACATAGCGGATCCATAAGCTTTGCTGAATGAAGTTATCCATGGAGGCTCCAATCCATGTCCTTTTTGGGTCATGATAACGTGCAGCAAGTAGATAGTAGAAGCATCCAGCACAATGAACAGCAAAAAGCGTGACCTGTAATAGAAACCAACACATTACCATACTATAAAGAAAGGCAAAAAAGGAAAAACTTTACCTTGACACACGAGTCTACTTCTCAAACAACTTACACAAATTAGCTTGGCAATTCTAATCCAGAAGTAGTTGAAGTTCCTGTCTTTCTCCAATCTGATTTAATAAAGAAAATGAAGATTGGAATCATAAGTTTTCAGGACTAGTGAAACACACCTAATATTCTCTACAATTATATGATCATAATGAAGGAGAACTATGTACCTGGAAAATAAGGCACTCACTCTACGAAGACGCCACAGACGAAGCATGTTGAATAAACCATATGACTGAAATGGTCCAGAGAAAATCTTCGCAGCAAGCTCAGAGGGGATTGTGGATATGATATCAAAGGCCAACCAAGAGGTTGCATATTTGTAAGCAATCTTCTTCCGGTTGTCAACAAAAAGATAGGTAGTTTTATCAAGGTAAGCAACAAAGAATGTGAGGATGATGTCAATGGCAAAAAAGCAATTAACAATGTTATCAGTAATGGTGAGTGGCCACTTTGGTCTTTCCAGTAAACCAAATTCGAATGGAGATACCCAAGCAGTATAGAGAACCAAAATAACCAGAAAAGTCTCCCAAACTCTGCCAAAATTAGTTTAAATTAGCCAATTCTATCATTACTCGAAGTATTAGAATTTAGAAACCACTAACATCCACCATATCAATACATACTTCTAAAAAGTGTATGAATCGGATGCCAATTTGTAACTGCAGAAGAGATTTATCAAAAAGTGTATTATTATTTATTATTATTATTATTATTATTATTATTATTATTAAAATGGAAAATTCTATTTTTGATTCATCAAACATACTTGGTCTATGATGCTACAGAAAGTATAAAACTAGCGTAAACAAATTGGGAACTGGAACAGGTAGAACTTTTAACACTGAGGACAACGCAGATGAGTCCTAAAAAAGGAAGAACGAGAATGTCATTTAAATATTTCTAGACTTGGGGCTGGCATAATTGGGTTCAGCCAACCAAGTCAAAACAAACAGTGAAAGGACAGAAATGCTTGATCTATACTGTTGAAAGTGTAAAGGGTCTTCAAACATCTAAAAGGCAGAATCTGTTTTATTGTTATTATCTCTGACGACATATGCATATTCAGTATATCTAAACCTTGGCAGCAACCACTCATACATCGGTTTGAAAAAAGATATAACTCCCAGAATAATCAAGACGCTTAAAACGAAAGCATACCTGTCTAAAGAACAAAGTTATAAACGGGAGCAACACAGAATCAATATTTCTCTGATAAGAAGAGTATACAAGAATCGGCTTAGTTTCTTTTGCAGATACATACAAATGTGTAAATAAAATAAGTTGTAACTTGTAAGTAATAAACAAACAAATAATTGCATATTAAAGAAAAAACAGAACAGGGGGGACATAGCAATCATAGAAGAGCGAGAGAGAGAGAGAGGGAGAGAGAGAGAGAGGGAGAGGGAGAGGTATCAAAATTAAATTAACTATGTTCTATCATCAAATAACAAACATCTCTAAAGCACTAAATCCTATCCCAACATTTTCCCAGAAATTCACATAACACACATGAAATCGTCATATATATACACATATGGAGAAAAGATCAGAGTATAAGCAGAAATTCAGAACCTGTAGCGGCGATCGTAGGGGGAAATGATGAAGTTGCGAAGCTTAATATTGCGGTTGCTTCTGGCACCCAGAGATGGAAGAATCCCAGTGGAGAAACTGTAGTGGCTTCCATCCCTTGACAGTTGTTCAATCTCTAGTTCGGCAGCTGCAGGGCCGCCGCACATTGACTCCCTGAACAGATTTACCTTACTCATCATGTTGCTCTCCTTACCCAAACTCCCTTCTTCGCAGAGAGCGTAGAGCTCTCCCTGTCAGCCGTTTACCGTTTTTAGTCTGTCACTGTTTCTCTCCCTTCCCCCTTTCTTTGCTTTTCTATTTTCTTTAATTGAATCTATTTACACATCCGCCACCTAAGGGGCGCGTCGAGGATACTTGGACCCGAGGTAAAAATTAGGAGTGTGTGTGTGTGTGTATTCAGTTTACATATTTATTTTTTTTCAAATTAAACAAATCTGACTTTCTCGCATATACATTGGTCTACAGTTATTAAAGAGTATCAGTCTTTCATAGAAAGTTTTGAAAAGTCGTATAATTCGAGCTTTTAAGGGTCTTTTTTATATTAATATTTATTTTTATTTAATATTATTAAAATGTGATATTTTAAGAAATTTTCCAAAGTGTGATGATTTTGGCAAGTACTTTCTCATAATTATTATTTTGATTATTTTGCTTTTTAAAAACAATAAGGGAAGTCATCAATTTTGTCATAACCGGCTTCCTTGGAAATTTAATTCTCACGGAATTAACCTTTACACCCAGTTCGTCCATTTCTGAAATGGTTCAAGTCTGCCAGCTTGGGTTCCATTTTAGACCCGCAGTGTGTCGTCTAACAAATTCTCAATATACCTTTTTATATTTTATTTTTTTACAAATTATATTTTATGTTCAATTTTTTTCCTCTTTGAAAAGGTTTTATTTTATTTAATGAATCCATAAATTATATTTTATATTTTAAATTTTTTAACTCCTTGAGAAGTCAATTTTACTAAAACGATTTCTCAAAGGGTATTATTATTTAACTTATATTTTATTTTACTTTTAATTTAAATTTATTTATATATTAATTTTTTTACTCCTAGAATCAACTTCGCAAGATTTTTTTATTTTAAATTTCATTTATATTCTATTATTGTTATTTTATATTTAAATTTTTTTACTTATTGAGAAATTGATTTCTAAAATTTAATATTTTATTTTATTTTTAATTCATCTATAAATTATATTTTATATTTTAATTTTTTTTACTCGTAGAATTGACTTCTCAAAATTTTTAGTTTATTTTAAATTTTTAAATAATTATAAGTCATATTTTCTCTTTTAATTTTTTAGTCCTTGAGAAGTAGGCTCCAGCGGCTCTGACTTCTCAAGGGTTATTTTTATTTTGAATTTATTTTTTATAATTTATATTTTTTTCCCTCCTTAAATCTAATTTATTTATAAATTACATTTTACATGTGAGAGAAATTAAAACTTGTCAAGCGAGATTTAAACTGAGAACCCGCTTCTCAAAATTGAGAAACATGTAAAATACAGTCTATAAATAAATTAAAGAAAAATAAAATATCAACCTCTCAAGGAAAAAATTAAAATATAAAACATAACTTGCAGATAATTAAATTCAAAGCATGAAACGCCACTTGAGATGAGAAGTCGGTCCACTGGAACTGACATCTTAAAGAGTTTTTTTAAAAAATCAAATATAAAATATGATTTATAAATAAAAATATAAAATCAAATATAAACCTTGAGAAGTCACTTCTAGGGGTGAAAAAATTTAAATTGTAAAAAAATATAATTAAAGAATAACCTTTGAGAATCTATTTTGGCTGGAATTGAGTTCTCGAAGGGTTAAAAAATTGAAATATAAAATATAATTGATAGATAAAGTAAATTAAATTAAAATAAATTAAATTAAAAACTTTGAGAAGTTGACTTTCAAGGAGTAAAAAAAAAAAAATTATAATATAAAATATAATTTATAAACAAAATAAAAGATAAAATAAAAACCTTAAGAAAATGGTTTCTCTAGGACTGGCTTCTCAAAGAGTTTAAAAAATTCAAAATATAGAGCATTATTTATAAATAAATTCAATTAAAAATATAAATAAAATATAAATTAGAACCCGTGAGAAGTTGATTCCGTTGGAATAAACTTCTCAAGGGGCAAAAAAAAATTGAAATATAAATTAATGAAATTAAAAATAATAAATAAAAGATAAATAAAGACTTTTTCAAAGAGGGAAAAATATATAATATAAAATATTAATTTATAAATTGAAAATAAAAAATAAAAAGGTATATTTAGAAGTCAGATTTGTTCATTCGAAGACTTGTCGTGGGGTTGAACTGGAACCCAAGCTGTCAGGCCTAAACCATGTTTGGGAAATGGGTGAATCGGAAGTGAGTGTGGAAGGCGATGCAGTGGATTTGACTTCTCCTTTATTTTTTTTTTTAAATAATAAAAAATAATAATTATTGGGTAGTGGATTCTAGTGGAACTGATTTCTCCATACTTGCCAGAATGATCACGTTTTGGTTTTTTTTTTTTAAAAAAAAAAAAAAAATCACATTTCAGTTAAATAAATAAAAAGAATCAATATTAATACAAGAAAGCCACTTTTTAGCGTGATCAAAATATTTTAATATTAAACAAGATAGATAAATTATATATTTAGGTAAAAAATCTGAAATTCTTAGTTAGCCAAATGCGTTTTGTTTAGGTATTATTTAATCTAAATTCTTTCTAATAGTTTGTTAAAAAATAAAAATTTAACAACTAAAGGCATTTAAGAGGACATGGCACTTAAATCCGAGTTCTGTTTATTAACTTATCCATATTTTATTTAATTAAGTTCAATTAGTTCACAAGGAGCTTCTCAGGGTCCAAATTGCCATTCTAGGCTCAATGTGCATAAAACTTGACAACACGCCTTCTTTTCAACAAACGGAAAATGTCAGAGAAGATGGTACTTGAATCTGAGTCCAAGTTTTGAATTTATGCAAGTTTATGATTCAAATAAATTTAATTAGTTATCAACTTCACAAAAGGCCTCTCAAGGGCCTGTAATGGCTAGTCATGGCCTAATGTGCATGAAACATGACACACACCTTTTTCTAAGCACAAATGAAGTGTTGGAAAAGACAACTCTTAAATCTCAGTTTTAGTTCTCAACTTATGCACATTTATAGTTAATTAAAATCAATTAATTCATAAACAATCTCTCAAGGTTCAAAATGGCTATTCTTAGCTTGATATACATGAAACCTGGCATACACCTTCTTCCAAATACAAGGGAACTGTTAGAAAACACCACACTAGAATCTGACTCTCAGTTCTCAACTGACACGTTGATTGTTCAACTATGTTCCATTAGTTAACAACTTCCTAGTGGGCTTTTTAGCGACCAAAATGACCATTCTCAGCCGATCTGCATGAAACTTGACATCCACCTTCTTCTCAATATAAGTGATTTGATAGAAATGACAATGCTTGAATATGAGTCCTAACTTCCAAATTAGACACATTTATAGTTGAATTAAGTTCAATTAGTTCACAACTTTACAAAATGCCCTTTGGGGGCCAAAATGAGAGAGAACTTAATAAGAGTGCAAGTGGTAGAGAAGACAACACTTACTTCCAAGCCTCGGTTCTCGGCTTGTGCACATTTATAGTTAGTTAAGTTCAATTAGTTAACAATTTATTCATACATGGCCTCGTGGGTGTTAAAATAGTGCCTTAAATCCAATTCATTTTGGTTTCAATTTTTATATTATTTAGTTGTATAAGCAGTCTCATCATCATGTATTTAACCTATTTATGTGGATGAAGAGCTAAGATCACATAAGACTACAAGTTTAGGTCACACATAAGATTGTGATCATGAAATTAGTCTCTATGCTCTTGATCTAAAATAAGTTTAGGGTTGGAGAATCTATTAAGATAAGGTATTGATAACATCAAGTAAGACTCACAACTGTGTTTCATGCTCATCAGATGAGTGCATTTCAATTCATTGGTGTTGGTATATTGACACTAATGTACATGTGTGGGTGTTTGTTAGAGTATTAGTTCATTGAACAACTCCTTCTAAAGAAATCCATCAGAGTTGGTGATGAATATTTTTCATGTTTATGCTAGTGAACTATGTGATTCATGGACTTAAGGTTCCATAGTAACCTTGCATACGAAAGCTTATGTTTGATGCATTTCCTACAACCGGGTTTACCCATTAAGGAGGTGTCAAATAGTTTTGCATTGAGCATAAGTTGTTTATGCATGAAGATTGGTGAGAACCAAGATAGGATCATTAACCATCTTAAGGAGTTGAAGAATCTCCCAAGTTGTCTATAAGTTGTTGGTTTATTAATGTCCTTGTAAGGCAAATGATAAGTAATTAAAAAAAAACAAAAATAAAAAAGCTTTTTAGATTGGTCATGTTGTTGACAAGCTCAATTAAAACATAGCATTAAGACCGCAGGGATGCTAGCAAAATTTTACATCCTAGGTCCTAATTAGGATATGCTACTAGAAGGACTGTACCTGTATAGTAAACTATAAATAGTTTTGGTTCACTGGAATTACCTTCACCTATTACTGGATGTTCAATTGCTCATTGCTAGACGTCAACCTCAAACTAGTGGTATTCTTGATGTCACACCCCGGCCTCTCTATCCTTAAGAGGCATGACAGTAGAACAATAATCAACACATTACTAGGCACAATCTAGCAACACATCGGCTACTATAACCCCTTTTTAGCTGGTCTTAGGAGCCCTGTGTCTGAATACTTATTTATATAAACGACCTCACAATATACATATAACTTGTAATATCTCATCCAACACATAACTTATACATAATTCATCTTGTATCAACATTTCTAGCAAACATCCGATAATCATCTAACAAACATGTCATGCTCAAAAATTATCATATACCACATAACTAACTGTAAATCATCTAATAGATTCTCAAAACATTATAAACTTGTTTACAATTGTCCTAAAACATAAAATAGTCTGCCAATATATACATCCCATGTCTATAATACACAATCAAAACAAATCTTAAAACCTAGCCTAACCTAGTGCTATGAAGTGAGTAAAAACACAAGTGGTAAGGTCCTAACTAATTATCTTAGCATCTGTAGGGGGAAAAATAGTGGGGTGAGACGAACATCCTAATGAATGATTGTAACATTCCAAACTAAGTTTGGAATGTTTGAAATGCACATCATACACACTTAAATATGCACGGCATTATTTATTACATTCTCATGCATTGCATGCATTAAATTTAGTACATGCATATTTAGAGAAATTTAAATTTAAGAGAAATAATTTACATTTGCTTGCCCCTAACCTTAGGAGGATCCTATATAGTATTGGAATATGAGACTTCAATGAAAGAAAAAGAAATTAAAAGAAAAACCCTTGTATAGAAATGGAAAAACCCTAAATTAGTTCATTTAACTATAAAATAAAAATTTTAAAATTTAAATGAGTAAATTTATGAAAAATGGTAGATAGCTCAATCTAGCTTGGGTTTTAAAGTCTGGGGGATTAGAAAGACATTGAAGTGGCTTTTAGGGTTAAAAAGAGAGTTTTGCTTGAAAGGGACGTAGTTGGAATTTATGAAAAAGATGAGAGGCAAAATGGTCTTTTCACAAGGGAATAAAAGATCAAAATTTATCTCTAATTATGCCCTAAATTGGGAGGACAAGGAGGGAATTTTAAAATTTTCTAAAGGCTAAATGGTAATTTAGGATACAAGGGACATAGAGATGGGTATTGAGGTAATTTCCCAAGGGCCCATGTGCCGCCCCTTCTTGCTGTTGACTTAAGGGATATATATCTTATGTATACATCCTGGAAGGCTCTAGTTCACGCAGGAAAAGAATAAAAGAAAAGAAAAAAGAGGAAAAAGAAGGTAATTGGGTTGTTATGTGGGGCCTTCTTTGCCACTCATTTTTTTTGCTGACTTCCAGGAATGTAAATCCCCATTTTTGTATTCTGGTTTTTGCGAGAACAGCCAGGGAAGAAATGAAGAAAGAGAGAGAAAGAGACGGGAAGAATAAAGGGAAGGAAAACAAGGTAATTTATCGAGACTTTTCTAGAATTTGTAGTATTTTTGCTTGGAAATATTCTATATTTTGTTTTGTTTTCAAATTTTCCATTATCTAAACTGGTTAAAGCCATGATTTAGTAGTAGAATTAACGCTGAAGAAAAAAAAAAGAAAGAAAATAAAAAAGAATGGTGGAAAATTGAAGAAAAACGTAGTGGAGCCTTGTGTGCTTGAAGCATCTTGTGTCATTGTGAATGTTGTGGAGTTATGGTGATGTTGAGTTGCTAAAACAGTTAACAGGGGGGATGGTTCGGCCTATGGGAGAGTCATGGATGCCATATAGTTTGAGAAATAAACACAATTAATAAGAAAAATGAAGACAGAAAGGGTGGTTTGAAGTTGCAGAAAATTTCTGCAGTGAATTTTCCCCAACCGAATTTTTAAGAGCTTAGAATAGGTTCTAAATTAAGTAAATAAATAGGATAGAGAGTGGTTAAACTGGCCAAGGAGGGAAGGTTAGGAAAAGAGCAAATTTAATCTACAATCAAATAAAACCTAAGTGGAGATGAAATCGAGTTGGTGCAGAAATTTTTTTTCAACAGAAAAATTCTACTTTGGAAGATTTGTTGTGCAGAAGTTGTACCCTCAAAAAGGGGGCACGAAATGGAGTCTAATTAAGGGTCAAAGGGAGTATCCAAGTGGACTCAAAAGTAGGGAAAAAACTGAATCAAAAGCTTGACTCACACAAAACCAAGAAGTAAAAAGGGGCTGTGTGCAGAAAATTCTTTTCTGCCAAGAAAAACTAGGACTGGCCGAACCCTTAAGGGACTTGGAAGCGGTTCAAAGTCAGGGTTTACAAGGAAATTAGAGAGGGGTTAAACCAATTTAGGAAAACAAGTTAAGAGGGAAAAACATAAAAATCTGGATTCAAACTAGTTCTACTTAGTTGCAAGGATGGAAGATGTATGCAGGATATTTTAAAGCGGAAAATTTCTGCACAGTTGATCTATTTGGCTGAACCATTAGGGCTGGTAATAGGCTAGATTTTGGTTCAATTTCAATACTAATGAGTGCCTTAGGAAGCATACAAGTTAACTTGAGAAGCTAAATTAAAGATGACCTCAAATTATAGCTCAAACTTGAGTTACACCACCCAAAACTCAACAAGGATGACAATGAGCCATAAGCTGGAAATTATGGTCTGCTGTATGGTAATTTCTGGGCATTTTCCAATTGGAATTAGGCTGGGGTCAAAACATAAAAATTGTAGACCCTCAAGTTAGCAAAGCACAGCTTTTGGAATCAATCAAATCCGATTACTCTAACTCAAGTTATAAGCATTTCACTAAAAGTATGTCCAAAGCTGTTGACTGTAAGACAAGTGATAGCCATGACTCATTATTGAGCTGAATTCGACCTCTTTCTATTCAAAATTAGGTGTAGATCAAAATAGAAAAGTTGTAAGCCTGTTAAATAGCCTTACAACCCAACTTGAATGACATCGATTTGAATTGTATAGTTCAAGTTATAGCCCAAAAACCGAAAAAAGGTCCTATAAGGGTTTTTTGTTATTGGCCCAACTCTCGGGCCAGTTTTGAACTTCCAGCAGGTAGAATTAGATTAAGTCCAAAACACGAAAATAGAAGAAAAGTGTGTGTGTATAAACCAATCATGTATAAAATCAAAAAGGGAAAGGAGAAAAGTTGTGATGCAAAAGCCAGCCAACCAACCAACCAACCAACCAATCCAAAAAAAAAAAAAAGAGAGAGAATGTGTTTACTTTGTTTGTAATAAACCAATACGAATGGAAAAGGTGTAATTGGTGTCTAAGGAGAGATATATGTATATAGAGAACTCTAGAGTTCTCACAAATGCTAGCCATGTCCAGGAGCAAGGAGAAAAGAGAAAAGAGAAGAAAGAAGGGGAAAAAGGAAAGGTAAGAAATCTAGATTTTTTTTTAAAATCTTCTTGAACTTTTTTGCTTAGAATTTTTATATGTCTTGCTTTAGCTTTCATTTCTATACAACTTAATCAATTTAGAATCATTGTTTTAAACTGGTTTTAGTGCTAAACGTTGGAGGGGGGCTGAACTTATACAGAGGAGATAGAAGTTTTGCAACTTGAAGAATTTTTAGGAAAATTGTTGGGAAATCTTGTTGTGCTTGAGGAAAACATGTATTCTTATGGTTTGTTGTGGAATTTTTGTGTTGTTGGAGGCTGGAATAGGGAAAAACAAAGGGGAGTGGTTTGGCCTGCATGAGGAGAGGCTATGAATGGCAAAAAGTCTAGAAAATAAACACAAAATAAGAAGAAAGATGAGGATAGGAGGGAGTTTTAAGTGTGAAGAAATTTTTTGCAGCAACCCTCCTCTTAGCTGGACATTTTAGGATTGGAATAGGCTCTAAATTAAGGTTTATAAATAGGAGAATAGATGGTTAAGTTGACCAAGCAAGAATAGTTATGAAAGAAAGCAAAATTCAACTGAAAACTGAACAAAACCTAGTTAGAGGTGAAGGGAGTGGATGCTGAAACCTTTGCAGCAGAAAATTTTATGTTGGAAAGTTATTGTAGAGAAGATATACCCTCAGCAAAGGGAGGGCACAAAATGGTGTTTAAGTAAGGGTCAAAGAGAGTCTTCAAGTAGATTAAAAGATAGGGAGAAAATTTAAACTACAAAATGATTAAACTTAAAACACTAAGTTTCCATAGAATAGCAAAAATTTTCTGCAACCTATAAGGGTAGGAAGGAAGTGATTTTTGAGCCTTTAAAGAACCTCAAATAGAGCTGAATTGTGCACCTAATTATGGCTACATGAAAGGGGATTATGGGATTTTAAGGAAAATGATTAAACTAGAGCACTTTTCCAAGATTTAGAGGAGAAAAACTAATGACGAGATTATTTAGAAAATTTAGCATGCACATGCATTTCATATAGGAGCAGACAGTGAGCAAGAACATGTACAATTGCACATTCATTTCATATAGGAGTAGACAGTGAGCAAGAACATGACCCAAAGCAACTCGGCCTGGTTGAGCCATAGTAGTTCACTCCTACGGTGAATGACACCTTTTTTAAACTCATTAGTTTTGTAAAATGAGTTTTCTATAAATCCAAATATAATGTTTCCAACATATATGTTTGGTATATGAAAAACCAAGAAATAGATAATTATTTTTACTATCTGATATATGCTTTTCATGATGTCTTTTATAATGTTTTACGCGTTTTGATTATGAAATGTCAGGCAATCACTTAGGATATGTGGCAATTCTACATACCCAAATATTATATGATTTATGCCCCAGTGGGGCCCAAAGCCAAAGCTGTGTTAGTTAACCCTAGAGTGGTAACCCAGGTGTCAACCACACGGCATGTAGCGCCCGACATGTTTTGACATGGTTCGCCCTAACTAGGGCCAGACTATGTCTCTGATTATTTTATGTTTTCATGTATATTGTCCCCCAGACATTACCCTAATGTGCACATCAAGCCAGAGCTACACATGTATTTTATCTAAGTTGATGATGATGTTTCAAAAGATTATGCTACCATATGCTTAGAGATTATATTATCATGCTTTGCATGGATTTTTCAAATTGCAAGATTACAAAAATTCATTTATTTTTCCTATATGTTGATTTGGATATTTTCTGCTATTTTAGATGTTTTATGAAATATGCTCAAATATATTAATATTGGAAAACCTATATATTTCCACTGAGTTTATCTACTGTACCATTCACTGGGACTTTGTCCCATCATATATTTTTTCCCATGCAGATTTTGACAAATAGTTCTAGGAGCACCTCTCTACATCACCAACATCACGATGCGATAGTAGAGATGTGGCTAAGCCCCCAAGATTTATGTGAATTTTTGTAATAGCTTACCTTGAAATGAGTGAGGGGTTTGTATTTCATTTTTGAAGATAGTGATAATTGCAAATTATTTTATTAGATAGGATAGTGTGAAAATTTATTAATAATTCATACTGTCTGGATTGGAATGTGTATAAGCATACCAGCTATAAGTTATTGGGCTTTATAAATTATGCAAAAATAGAATTTTCAGCTTTTTCTAGTATGATATTATGTATAAACCACAGGTACACAAATGCAGGTCCCATAATCTGATATTATAACAAGGTTACAAAAGTCAGTATGTTGCTAGATTGTTAGCTCGAGAGAGTGTTGGCCTCTACTTAGCTGTCACACCCACTTATTATATCATGAAGGGGTTAAGTGTGACAATTATAAACTAATTGAACTTTAGTGTTAAGGCATGAATTTGTGACTATTGTTCCCCCAAATTTGAGTTATAGTTGTTCCCACATTTCTTTATAGTTGAGTAGTTCTCAAAATCCCATTTAGATCATCTCATGCATAAAACTTAACAAAATAAAACTCACACTTCTATCCCTCTTAACCTAGGTCTTTTAAGTTTCTCGGTCACATCAATGTTAGGCCATATTCTTAGTTACCGGAGGGTTCATGATAGTGGTCAAATTGTTAAGCAACTTATGCTCATACTGATATTTTTATACTGGATGTCATAATTCTTTCCATCAAGTTTCTATCCCTTAATAATTTCAAACTTTTTTTTTTTTGGATACCGTTTCACTATAACATTGCATAACACACATGACAGACAAATGCTATCTCAATTGAACTATTTAATTTTCACTTATATCCCTAAATCAAAAATTTTGCTAACTACCTCATAATTGTCTCCAAAAAATGTAAGTTTCAACTAACTTTAACCACAAAAATTTAGGAACAACTCCCACTATCCTCTTGTAAACAATAAATAGATATAAGTGTATGTCCCACTATCCTCACATAAAGGATTTAATACATATAAATGTTATATCCCACTATCATCATATAAAAGGTGAATATGCATACACATATATACATGTATAACGTCTTGGCAACATATTGAGAGTTGATTGGAGGTAAAGACAATAGAATATGTACAATGCATCAGAAATGTTCTTAGGAAAGACTAGAGGGGGTCACAATAGTCTCACTTAAAATTCATACTCTTTAAGCAATTTAAAACCTTTTGACAAAACTTTCCTAGACATGCATTAGTTGACACTAACTGTAACATCCCAAACCTAGTACTCATCCTAGTCATTCCAATGTTTGCATCATTATACTTCATTTTGACATTTATGATATATTTAGTGAAAATTTTAACCAACGAAGAGCTAATCTAATTTTTCTTATTACTGACCTTGAGAAATGATCTTGTGGTTTTAAAAGACACCAAGAAATTAGCCTTCAAAGGTGATGAAAATAGATTTGAAAGTAATACGAAGTTTGTAAAGAAAACATAGGAAATTAGTACAAAGTATTAATATTTGACTAAGTAAGATTAGTGAGATTAATTAGTAACTTAACCCTAGTTTAAATTACTAGGCTCAAGGGATAGGAGTGGTATTATGAAATTATTTAAAGGGTAGAAAGGTAAGTATGAGAAGCAAGTAGGTGGAAGGGACGTGAAGAGAATAAGTTCATTTGTTCAAGGGCAAAATAGTAATTTCTTTAAAAAGGTGGCATGACTTTTCATGAAGCGCAACAAGGTAATTTCACACTTACTTTGCCCTTAAGAAATATGAGGGGCAAAAGGGTAATTTTTTTAAGGAGGTGCTCCCTTGGCCGACTTTGAGAAGGATATAAAAGGACTTTTATGATTTAATTTAGAAGCTAAGAAGGAAGGAAAAAAGAAGAAAAATGAGAAGAAAAAACATGAAGTATAAGAATGGAATTTAAAAGCAAAGAAAAGTAGTGAGACAACTTAAGGATTTTAGTTTATTTCTTTGTTATATAGCTTTTGTCTACAACTTTTGAGATTAAGGGAGGAATAAGTGGAGGATTAAGGAAGAGAAATTAATTAGGAAAGCTAATAGGTGAAAGGGACAAAAAGGGAAGAAAAACTTTAGCTGGGGGCAAAATGGTCTTTTCACTTGAGGGAGAGGTGTGTGTTTGTAAGTAACTTCCCTTGGCTGCCTCTTTGAACCCCCTCAAGGGCTTATAAAAGGCCTCAAAGCACCTAGTTTGGTTGTGAAAAATAGGGAGAAAGGAAGGGCCAAAGAGAGAAAGAAGGGGGAACTTGGAACCCGAAGCTAGGGCTTGGAATTTTGATAAGTTTCTTGAGAACTTTTCATGTTTTAAACTTAGCCATGTTTCTACTTCTTCTTCAGAAGTTTATCATAACTTTAGAATTTCTGCAACCTTGACGTTTAATAACTAGAGTTTGGAAGGGGAATGTTCTAAAATTTGGAGGGAGAACAAGGAGGGAAGGGAACCAAACCAAGGAAGGGATTAGTTTAGATTGTTTTGGTGAGTATGTGAATAGATCTATGTAACCAAGCTAAGAGCTTGTGTTCAACTAGTTTTCTTATTATTTTGAGCCAGTTTTAAGACCTGATTAAGGGGACTATTTCATCGTTGTTTTCATGAAGAAGAGGGGGGTTAGGGCTAAAACTAGAGGGAAGAAGAAGATGTACAAGAAAATGCTGGAAACTTGTCAAGGGATAAGCTTAAGTTAAGAAAACTATGACATGTGGAATTTCTGCAAACTTAAGGGATGGAGAGAAGTCCGTTAACCTCAAGATTTTATATTTACTTTGATATTGTTGAATTTATTATTTGGAGATACATGCACTATATGTTGTGCTAGAAAGTGAATTGTCAAATTGGACATATATGTCATAAAATAATCATATCTTATTATATAAAATTTTTAAAATAGCGAGATTAATTTTATATATGAAACTATATACTCAAACACCTTTATTTTAATATATAATTTATCTTATATGTCCTTCTATATTAAAGTAGTTTTTTTTCTCAATCTTATATATTATCTTCTAAAAAAGTCAATATTAAAAATCTATACCATATGAGTTTTAAATAGCAAAATATGGTTTATATAAATTAGTCATTCTACTAAGTCACACAGTCAATAGACATGATCAATATTTAGAATATTTTGGTCATAGCTTAAAATATAAAAATATAATTTATACAAATCTAATTTTAAATGAAAGTAGCATTATGAGATTTTCAAAAATATATAATTTATTATTTTGGTTGAAAATTTAAGTCTCTATATAATTTTGAAATTGACTAACAAATTTTGATAGAAACAATTTTTCAGTTTGGCACATCCTTAGAAAATAGACTATTTCTCTCAAATAGTTGGTTATTATCCAATTATTCTTTTTGTGTTTAAAAGTGGACTCATTGCATAGTGTTCAAAATTTTTTTCAAGAATTTTTTAACGTTAGAAACTATTTTTTTTTTTATTTATAAAGTAAGCATATGAGTTGTTGCTGTTGACAAACGAATAAAATTTGTCTTCTTCCATCTCACGGAATGCCAAGAGTTGCCAAATGTCTCTCCAATATCTCTTTGGTGATTTTTCCTATAAAAGGAGCATTTATTGAAGGGAGAAACAGATGAGAATAAATTCTCAAAATCTCCTAAATCTCTCTCTTATTCTTTTTAATATATTGTTTATTACTTAAATAAAGAGTGCTTAAAATTAATTGTTTTATTCTTCAGAGTACCTTTTTGAAATGAGATTATTTTTTACATGAATGGTAACTAATCCTACTTAAAAGGAATTGTTACATTTCTTCTTCATTTTTACTCCAATTTGTATTGGTGTTTAAAGTTCACCAAATTAAAAGCTTTGCTCGTAATCCAGAATTCTTATCTCTATCAAGCGCAAAGAATTTAGTAGAACCTTAATTGGTTAGAATTCGAGAGAGTAGATATAAACTTGGATAAGAAGTCAAACCACTATTAAAAAAAAAATTGTATTTCTTATCTCTATTCTCTTTATTTTACTTAAAATTGTTTTGTATTTTCTTTAATTGAATTGCATTAATTTTTTATTACATATTTAAATTTTTACACCTTAGTTTTCACGAAAAATACCCAATTCAAACCCTCTCTTAGGTTGCATTTTAGGACAACAAACTCTTGGCTAACATAGGAAAGGGGTTAATGTCTACTCAAGTTATGTCTAGATTATGGCTTAAAAAAGTGATTAAACTAACCTAAAGGATTGAGACTAAATTAGCCTAGAAAACACTAACTCTTAGCCAACCTAACAAGAAGTTTTATGTATTGGTTTATGTTTATCTTTTAACCCTAGATCCTGCACCTTTAGATGATAAGATTAATCTAATTTAAACCCTAAAATATGTTGAACTCAAAGAGAGAAGTGTTGAAATCCTAAAAAGGAAAGAAATGAAACTCTAGAGTAGCAAAGAAAGGGGTAGATGAGGGAGTTTTATTACGTTTTATCCAACACATGTACTTATTTGATCATGCATTCATGTTTAAACATGTTATTAATCATGCACATTATTTTCTAATAGGAGAAATACATAGGCCAGGCAATAACTCTGATAGGACAAAGTATCAGTTAAGGTGAGAGGTCTTCTTTCTAAACTCAGTATTTTTTAAAACAACAAAAAAAAAAGATTTTCTTTGCAAACAATGTTTTGTTTCAAAATCAAGGATTTCATCCTTTAAGAAATGATTTATATATATATATATATATTGTTACATTTCTATGAAAATTAGAAATAGGGATTACATTTTTACATTATATGTTTGATTTATAAAAATATATGCTATTCACCCAAATAATCTATTGGGTAGTCATGTTTATGTGGCAGTACTGCATAATATTTACCTAGTGGGACCACACAACACCCAAAGTTATGTTTATTTACCTGTGGAGATGGTGCACTGTGAAGTAGACTTCATAACTAATAGTACCCAGTGGATTCTTCCTATGTTATGTCATGTTATAATTACATTATGCTTTGTTTATGTGCACATTAGATTATGTATTTATGTATGAAGCCACCACATTTTTGCTTCCATCCTTTGCCTTTTTACTAACTTTTTGGCTACAGTTGGATCTCTAGGCTTAAGAGGTGAATTAGTAATAGTTACGAACAGATGATTTCATTTCATGCTATGAAATGTTACGATGAATTATTGAATACTATCACGAATTGAGTTTTCTAAACTTTACTTTACTTGTTTGAATTTTATAAACTATTTCTACTTATATTATTATCTGAAAATATCCATGTTTCCTTGATTTTAGTTGAAAAAACATTCACTAAAATGTTAGTCTCACCACTCCTTATTTTCCATGTCTCAGTAGTAGCAATAGTAGTTGTGTCATGTTCATTCACTGTATCAGCATCCCAGTCTAGTGAAATTAAGCTCGAGTCTTTATTTGTTGTTGTTAGTGGGTAGCACTGATATTGAGGAGAGACATTTAAACAGTTTATGTATACATGCATCTATTTTTATTACGGAAAAGAGTAGTCATGTTATTTTAATACGATTATGTTTCCAATTATAATACTTGTTTTAGTTTAGTGTGTTATGTGATGTTGTATTAATCGGTTATTCAGGTTTTTAAACGTGAGCCAGTTAGTTGACTTAGTAAGTAGAGGAGGATGGTTTAGCCTTCTCCTATGAATCCCAGGTGCAAAAGATTGTTAAACCTTATTCCATTGTTGTGTCTCACTCAAGTTACGAGATAGGGTATAACACTATTATTCATATTTTCTCTAGATGTGATATAGGAAAGACTGTCGCAAAACAAATTTGCATTATTCATTTGAAGATTAATGTAAAGTAAAAAAATGTAAACTACGATATATATATATATATATCCATTTTTATCACACAAATAAAATCAGTAATTAATTTAATCATAAAAATAAAATATAAATTTAATTTAATCACAAGAAATATAAACTTATATGATTTAACAAATAAACAAATTAAGCATAGTTCATAATCTATACGAGTACATGTAATAATTTTAATTTAATCATAAAGAAAAAATAAAAAGGTGAAAAAACATTCCCTGTCTCTAAATATATTTAAATAATACTTAATCACATTCTTATAATTAAAAAGCACTTCACCCATTTGACTTAAGTTGGCTAACAGTTTTATTAATTTCTATTCACTTACCATTAGATAATATAAATTTAAGATATTAAATTTAATTTTTTATACATATTATATAAAATACATTATATAAACATATGTTATAAAAATAAAATAAATTTTTATAATATATAATTAAATTGTGCAATATAATAAAAAAATATTACATGCTACTTCATGAATTAAAAAAAATTATTTTTAATTATTTTTAATTTTTAAATTACTTGATTTAATAAGAAAATTTTAAAAATTCTGAAAAAGAAAATTAAACTATTAAGGATCTAAGTTTACAATTTTCTTAAAAAACATTATTTTTGTTTGGTACTCTTAAAATAATTCATTTAAAAATATAAAAAATTAATAGTTCTATTAAAATAGAAGTGAAGATAATTCAACTTTACTTGTCTAGATTATCCACCTAATTAGGTATTAAAGTAGTATTTCATTCACATATAAAATATTTTTGAAAAATTATGAATCGTAAAATGCAAAATGAGAGACTTAATAAGTTAAGTTTTTAATTTTTTTAAACTAAATCAAGTAACGAAAAAAATCAAAAAGTTAGAAATAAAAAAATTAAGTTTTTTTTTTATGAATGGAGTAACTTGTTAATATTTTTTACTATAATAAATAATTCAACTTTATAAGATAAGAAATTTATTTTATTTTTATGCATCACAAAATATAAATTTAATATTTTAAATTAATATAATCTAATGGCTAGTGAATAAAAGTTAACAAAACCATTAGTTAACTCAAGTCAAAGAGATGAGTGCTTTTCGAGAGTAAGAATGAGATTAAATGTCATTAAAAACATATTTTAAAATTAAAGTAGCAATAATTTTAATTAAAAATATATTTCATGGAGAGATAATGAGATAATTTCAATTATATAGATGAAAAATACTCTAATAATACTTCTTACATAATCATAAAACAAATTATGTAAAAAATATTATAACTCAATGCACAAAATTTTATTTCTAATTAAATTTTGAGGTTAAGTTCTTTAATCCATGTCAAAATAATGCATATCGAAAGATGACATTATTAAGCATATTTAAGCACATACAAATACGGCATACAAAACTTATGAACCACAAATCGGAAGATAAAAGAAAAAATACTTGCTCTGACACTAATGTTAGAAAAAATTATAACAGAAATGAAAATGTACATTAAATGAGTTTTTGACATGCACAATCAATTGGATGCACTTGATTAGAATCTCTACATGCTCCCATGTCATGAACATGCGTACTTTACACTTCTCATTATTGTGAAGTGGCTATTAGAGTCACCCACAATATTTACACATTCCAGATTTCTAAGATTATAGATGGTGTGCCTTAGAAAATCTTAACTTTTTTGCATATCTCATACTAGGAGAGAAGAGTAACCCTATGCTTATTTATAAAAAGAATTATCAAGAGATAAAGTTTATCTCTTAAGTCAATTTATCTCAATTAAAAAGAAATTACTACAAGGAAGTAGGTAATTTTTTATGGACAGTTTTCATAAGAAAAACAACAATTTCCATCGAAAAAGTCTGTTTTTGATAGAATCTTCAACGAAAAAGGTACCGTCGAAAAGAAGGTTGTGAAAAACAATTTCCGACAAGGTGAATTTTCCATCAAAAATTTTTTGACAGACTTTTCCATTGGAAATTTTTTGATGGAATTTCTAACAGATTTTCAACGGCATATCTGGGAACTTTTCTGATGACATTTTTGACAACGTTTCCTATAGTATTTTTAATTTTTTATATTTTACATTATTTATGGTTATTGTAAATTTTATTTTTTATTTTTTAATTATTTATATTTTATATTTAATAATAAATTATTTTCCAACGGTATTTTTGATGAGTTTCTGGCAACACCTCCGCGACTTTTCCAACAATGTTTTTGACAACCTTTTCAATAGTATTTTTAAATTATTTTTATTTAAAATTTTATATTTATATTTTTTAATTTTCCTGCAGCACCTCCGGTGACATTTCCAACAATCTCTCTATATCTCGTTTCTAAGGCAAAAAAACACAATGTAAGTTCTTTAAAATGAAACCAAATGGAGATTCTGTTATCATATGATCAGCATTACTTCAAGGTGGGATTGCGGGAATTAAGGCTCCAAGAACACTAATGAGAACTATCTTCCTTTAGGTGACAAGGAAGCTCAAGGAGATTTACCGGTGCCTGGCTTGGTCATCCTAGCAAATTATGGCATTACAAGTGGAGATCTATTTGGGATGGAGTAAAATATCTGGGGAGAGAGAGAGAGGGAGGGAGAGAGAGAGGGAGGAAAGAGGAGCCGTTAGCGTTTAAAGGAATTTTTCTGATGGCTTTCTAATGGAAAGCCGTTGGAAAAGAGTTACTAATCCCAAAACTCGACAAAATTGAAATTTCGACAGATTTTTTGAATTTTCGACAAAAATTTTCATCGGAAAAGAGTTACAAATCCTAACATATCTACAAAATTACCATAGCATGCAGAATTTCTAATAGATTTTTTGAATTTTTGAAGGAAATTTCTATCAAAAATTCTATCAAAAAATTTTTGACAAAATATTCCGTCAAAAATTTAAAACATCTGTCAAAAATTTTTCAATGGAAAGCTCTATTAGAAATTTTTCAATGGAATTTTCTATCAAAAATGCTGTCAAAAAATTTTCGATGGAAATTTCTGTTTAAAATTCCGTTAGAAATGCCGTTAGAAATTTTTGACGAAAAGTTTTGTCGAAAATAAATATTAAACTTTTTCATTTATTATTTTTTTGACAAAAATTATCTATCAAAAATATTAAATTAATTTTAAAAAATTTTCAATTGTTTTTCTTCCATCAGAAAATATTTATTTTTTGATTATTTTTTATAATTTTTCAATGGATTTTTTACATTTTTGAAGGAATTTTTCGTTCAAACATTTTTTTGACGGAATATTCTATCAGAAAATTTGTCAAAATTTTTTTTGATGGATATTTCCACCGAAATTTTGGTCAAAAATTTTTCCAACAAATATTTTCATTGGAAATTTAGTTATAAATTTAATAATTTTATGTTCGTCAGTAATTTTCCATCAGAAATTTAACATTTTCTAGTAAAGCATTTTTCTTAATAGATATTTATCTCAATTAATGAGATATTTATTTCAAATAATGAGAGAGAAAGTTATCTAATTTTAGAAATATTATGAATTAATAACAAATATTAATTGTATAATTATTTTACTATATTTATGTGGACACGCCACATAAGATAAATCAATGAGAAGCAAAAGCAATTCTCTCTCTAAGGCTATCTATGTTTAGATAGAAAATTTCAATATTTTTCAATTTATTTGTTTGCATATATATAGTTATAGAACGAATTTTAATATCTTGACTCCAAACGTATATATGCTTAATATTTGGGAGGTAAAATGGATAAAGGTGTTTCACTGGGTCTAAAATTAAAAAATATTTATAGAAGTTCTTCAAAGCTTTTGGATGTATGCGCGCGCGCGCGTGTGTGTGCGTGTGTGTGTTGGGGTGGGGGCGGCGGGTGTCAGGGCTCTCCCATCGGTCCTTCCCAGTTCCGTCACCGCCAACGTGAGTACTTGTTTTTCACTGAGGTGAAGATGGCGTTTATCAAAATTCCACTTCGCGTGAATGTAATAGAGTTGCTAGAAATTCACATGTCAAGGGAAATCTAGATGGCATTGTAGTTTGGCATTAGACACTTTAATGTAGCGAAAAGGTGCTTACCTGGCATATACCACAAAGTCATTCCCACGTGCTCAGAAGGGTGGATTTAGAAGTATGCAAATCATAATTTTAATTTGGTTTTTGATATTTTGGTTTGGTCTTTTTATTTTTTGGTTTTAATACTTTTAAAACTAAACTAAACTAATTTAATTATAAATCAAGTTAAATTAATTTAATTATAAATCAAACTAAACCAAACATAAAATTTTGGTTTGGTTCGGTTCAGTTTGATTTAGTTTTAAATTTAATTTTTTATTAATTAAAAATATTTAAATAAATTATTTATTTAATTTTTTATTATTAAATATACATGTATATGTATGTATATGTATGTGTGTGTACATGTATATATATTTGTATATACATATATACATATATATACACACACACATACATAATATATATATGTATATATTCATGTGTATATATATATTCATGTAAATATAAATATATATATGTATACGTGTACACGTAACCTTATTCACGGTTCCGGTCGGACCGGGAAAAAATCAGACCGAACTGGATCGACAATATCTGGTCCGGTCCGATTCTGAACTGTGAAGGTTCACAGTCCGGTTACAATTCAGGTTTTTTTGAACTGGAACCAAAACCGGAAATGAACCGTGAACTGGAATCGTGAATGAACCGTAGACTAAAATCGTATACGAATCGTGAATGAACCGGATCGTGAATGAATTGAACCGTATATGCATAAATATGTAAATACATATATTTATGTATTTATGTGTGTATTTATATATTTATATACAATATAAATATATGTACATGTACATATATTTATATTTGTATGGATATAAAAATTTTATATGTGTGTATGTATGTATGTTTGTGTGAGTACATTCACATATAAGTATATATATGTATATTCTTATATATTATATATATATATATATGTATCTATATATTTATATACAATATAAATATATATACATATATATATGTATGTATGTATGCATGTATGTATGTCTATGTGTGTGTATGAACATACACATATAAGTATATATATTTATATATAGATATATAAATATATATTTATATAAATATATGTAGGTGTGTGTATATATTAATATTTTTTATAAAGAATTTTCAAATTTTTGGTTTTTGGTTTAAAATGGTTTGGAACCAAACCATAATTTTGGATTATTTTTCTAAACCAAACCAAACTAAACTAAAATTAAAAAAAACCAAACCAAATTTTAAAATTTGGTTTAATTTGATTTGGTTTGATTAATTGGTTTGATTTTGTACATTCTTGATGGATCCAGTGGCATGTGCAGGTTCTAAGGGATCAAAAGAACATATAGAATTCTTTACAATCACAACCCCCCCCCCCTCCCCGGGGCCAAAAAAAAATGCTGAATTCCATATCAAATATGGTTACGTGGGTTGTAAGTAATCAAGAGCTTATCATCTTCTTGTGAAATTGAATTGGAAAGAAAAGCTTATAGTACGCATATGAAAATTTCTGAAGTGGTATATTGTGTTTGTGGTAAAACGAAAAAGAAAGCCCACCCAATAGTATTTTGGCCATTGAATCCGCAGAGAAAAGTAACTGAAATAGAGATATTATAAAAAGACAGAAATATGATTAAGAATACGTAATCTGGGTTTCTTTTACATTTGCAAACGGATTCATTTTCAGGTACATGAAAAAAAAAAAAAAAAAAAAGAGGAAGATTTTCTTTGAAAGAAACTAAAATTACAGAAGCACGAGAATTTATTTTCCCCGTAACAAAAAAAAACCTAAAGTCCCAAAGAACTGATAAACCAAAAGCACCCAAGTAATAGTTAGGCATTTCTTAAAAATATAAGTTAAAATCGGGTTACGATTGTGAAACTTGTAATATTATATAAGAAACATTAATGTATCCCTTACCGTGTAAAATAAACAAAATTAACCAAGAACTTTTTTATGCTGTTAAAAGTTCATTATCAGAATATCTTCTAAACATTGTCTTTGCTGTAAGTTGTATGGTGATCTGATTTTTGATTAACTTCTTTTTTTCAAAAAAACAAAAATTCAAATGTTGAATCGTGATGTAAGTCGAATTTCTTTTTTTAAAATGGGTTTTGTTCAAATATAAAAAAGTTGACATTTGAATTAAAAAAAAAAATTGACAATTAATCTAATTAGGTGGGACTAAGTCATCTAAATTAAGTTTTAAAAAAATGAAGTAAAAAGATATTTTAAAATTGCAAAAGACCTAAAAAAATAACTTCAAAATGATCAATGAACAAGAAATAGATTCCATGATTATATTACACTAAGGACGGGTGCTAAGTTTCTCAATTGCACCCAATAATGCGCACACTGAGTTATTTAATGATTTTCTCTTAAATTGCTTATAAAAAATTGTAACTCCCAATTTTGCTTAAGGTGACAAAATAATCAATATGCTTCTGAGTTCCTAATTACATCGTAGTTCACCCTCGGGGCCAAACAAGTACTCAAATTCTCTCTCATCTTCACACAGTATTCATGTCATCATTCTCCAAACTTTCATCTTCTTCTCGTCAAAGACTTACAAAGTGATCAAATGCCTTCGAAGGTCACATTACTCAAAACTCATTCCTGAGCAATGTTTTGAAATTTGAACTGAACCAGCCAGTTCAACTAATAAAACCACCAATCAACAAGGTCATTAGATTAGTTGATTCAAGAAAATCATTTGAATTTTAAACTAGTGAGAACAGATCAAGAACCAAAAAAAAAAAATTAAAAATGGTTTGCTTATTTGACTAGTTTTTCTTTTTATTTCCCCTGGAAAATATATAAACTAAGTAACTTTTGAATGTAAAATTGATGACTAATTTGTAATTGAATGAATTGTTAAATTTTAAATATTTTATCTTTATATTTTGTATTTTTTTATATGTTTTTACATATTTATAATTATATATAAATATATATTTATATTAAATATATGAATAACACTACATTAGTGGTTCAATTGATTCGACTAGTCGAACTTATCACCAGTAAGACCTCTGTTCTGTCACTGATACGATTTTCAAAACATTATTTCTAAGCACTTATTAGCTCAATTCTGACCAAGATAATCATTTCAACATTTCAAAACGCAAGCATCCAACAAATCAAACCAAAGTTTCACCAGCCTGCTGACCAATCAACGAAAATCCAAAAATTTGTTCCTAGGCTTGGATGCATATGAGTATATATATTGCATTTCATCCTTTGAAAATTTTCAGCATCACATAGCATCTGTAATTCGGCATTCCTTCCCCTTTTCTTTGAGCTTTTCAATAATTTCTACAAATTCCTCATTGAAAGGGACTTCCAATTATATAAAATAGGTTTCATAATTCATTTTATAAAATAAGTTATAAAATTTTGAGGACGAAATTTTCAGAACCAAGTTTATTTGAATAGTAGGTTTATATCTGCACATTGGCCAACTAGAGTGGGCTGATTTTTGACACCCCCATTTTAGTTCATAGTCTCAAATTTGTTCTTAGACCAAAAACGTTTCATGACTTTCCAAAATAAATCTTTTTCAAATTCATTTAGATTGAGCTTAGGATAAATATATTTGCTGATCCAATTACCTAAATAGCATCTATGTCTCCAAAATTGTATATTAATAGCTAATAGTTCGCTAGATGCTAGTCAAGTCTCATGGATATAAAACAACCAAAATAATTAGTATATTTTAGTGGTTCCACCAGCCTTATTCTATTGCTCATATTAGTGCTTAAATCTTCTGATTCCTTCACACTAATCCCAAAAGTATGAACTCTTTCAATTTAATCCCTAAAATAATGAATAACAATCCAATATTTAAGGAATTTACTTAATTTAGGTATAATATAAATAATTTAATAAATTATTATATATAAGATATTGGTTCGGTTTCATTTTTTCTTAGTTTTCAATTTATAAAATTTGAAATTATATCAAGATACTTAAAATGGTATTACTTAATATTAAAACTTATAATTTTTTTAAAAAACCAAAATTTTGATACAGTATGGTATGGTTGAATTTGATTTGGTATAATTTTAAATACTGTAGACACTGCTAGTGAGTTATTTTCTATTTTCATTTTTTGAAAACATTTTCTAAAATTGGCTAAAAATTACAAAATTTCCACCATGTTTTCAATTTTTTTAAGAAAATACTGAAATAATTTTTTGTTTTTTCACTTTTCAACCCAGTTTCAAGAAAAGTTTTCTGAAATTGAAATTAGAAAGAACTTACCAAATGCATTTTCAAACCTACTTTCTGTTTTCATTGAAAATGAAAACAGAAAGCAAGCTAAGCAAACAAGTCTTAAAAATAACAAAAAGTTGCTCAATGTTTTCCATAAAAATGAAAATGCAGTAACATTTTTGTAAATAAATCCAGTTTCAATTTCTAGATAAAGAAGTGGGCGACAGTTGGTACTATCCTACATAGGTTGTGATAGGGGTGTTCATGGTTCGGTTTTCTTCGGTTTTTTTGTAAAATTATACCGTACTAATTATTTCGATTTTTTTAGTATTAAAACTAAAATCATATTTTTTGATACCGATACCGTCACTTCGGTTTTATTCGGTTTCGGTACGGTTCGGTACGGTTTTTACGGTTTTTTTAATTATATTAAATATTTAAGTAAACTAATAAAAATTTTACAAAATCACACAAAAATATTCTTTTAGTATATAACTAATATGAAAAAATCAAATTATTTCAAGATTATATAATGTTAATAATTTCCTACATTTAAGGATTTAATTTCAAAACTTTCATTAATAATCATTTATAACTTTATAATCTTGATCGCACAATATATTAAAAATAAATTAAAAATCATATAAAAACAATGAAAAAGTTAATTTTGTTTAACCTAATTTAATATGAAACTTTTAATCAATTTAATTAAAAACTTATTATTATATTAGATGATTCAATTAACTTACATATAATATAAATACTTTAATTAATAACTTATAATCCAATTATTTAGATTTTTAATAATTTTATATATAATATAAATAATTTAATAAATTATTATGCATAATATATTAGTATGGTATATTTTAAACTTTAATTTTATTTTTCTTTAAAAATGTATTCATTATTTTACTCTTAATTTTTATTGATAGTTAAAATATAAAATTCAGTAATTTCTATTTTAAAAACTGTAATTTAATTCTTAATTATTTGTATTTATTTGGCAATGATATTTTTTTTTATTTAAGGTTTTTGATTGGAAAAAAGTCCAATACTTAGTTTAAATTTCTCTACATGTAATTTTTTTCATTTAATTTTTTTTAGAACTATCTTTTAGATTTATTAAGTGAAACTTTTTATTTATTTACAATAAAAAAGTGTCTTTAAGAAGTTCATTTTTTTTAAGTTAAGGTTTATCATGTGTTAGTTAATTTATGAAATTTAAATGAGGTGATAAATTGGTAAGTGATTCGCTATATTATAACATAAATTTGATAATAAAAGAAAAATAAAAAAAGAATGATCTCATTTTCTAATAAATGTATAAGTTAATAAATTAGTTGTAAGAGTATAAGATATATATTAGAATTCTTTTTACACTTTAATCCATAATATTTATACTTCTTTTTCATATAAGTCCTTAACCTTTTAATTTTTTTAATTTATTATTGAATTATAGTTAATATTTTGAAATTTAATCATTTTATATATGATATAAATAATTTAATAAATTATTATATATAATATTCGGTTCGGTTACGGTTTTTTTTTTTGGTTTTGAATTTATAAAACCAAAATCGTACCAAAATATTCGGTACAGTATTACTTAATACCAAAACCTATAAATTTTTTTAAAAAAACCTAACTTTCGGTACGGTTCGGTTCGGTTTTTAAAAACTATGAACACCCCTAAGTTGTGATGTGAGTCCTATCCATTGACAACTAGTTGGCACTCCTCCTTGTGAGATTGCTTAAAGAGATAGTGGGCTGTGGAAGCCAAGCAAGCTCACCTGCGTTGGCACCAACATTGACCACTCTCTCTGCATCATCTCCATGATAGCACACCCTTTTGGTATCGTCTCCACCTTGGCCTTGTTGAACAACTTTGTTTGGCTCTTTAATGTTGACCAAAACAACACTAAGGCACTGAAATTTTCGAAGTTCAGAATCATAATTTTTTTAATTGAAATAGGGATTTTATTATTCGAATCACAAGAAGTAGAATGAAAGAAAAATTTCTTGGACAAAGCCAATCTAATAGCATGTTGAATCCTAATCACAACTTGGCTGAAGGAAGGAGAAACACTATTTAGGAATTTTAAGAAATTTTAATTTTGGTCCTTCATCTCCTTTTCATTATTCAATCTAATCCTTAAACGCTTGAGGTCTTTGTTCAAACTCCAAAATTTATGACTTTTCACTTAAACCCCTTATTAAATGATCTATAATTTTCTTGGAATGCAAACAATGTCCAAACACAACTCAATGAAGATCCAAATCCAATTAACAATTAGTAATAAGAAAAACTAATTTACAAGCCATATAAAAGCCAAAAGTACTTTACAACTTTAAATTAGTAAAATTTATTTAAACCCTAACAAGTAATCAAGACCAACTTAACTTTTCTTACACCAATTTTATCTCGGATTGTTGGAACGTTTC